>VDFB02174203.1:0-14681 GCA_007258455.2 Sequoia sempervirens
GAATCCATGCATACTTCTGTCGAAGTCCCAAACGTTTTGGAGAATTTCAAAATTTTGTTGAGGGAATAACACCAAGAAACAAGCTTCTCAAGGATGTTGATACCCGATGGATCTCCCTGCATGGACCAATGCAACGAGTTCTTTTAGAATATCAATCCTTGATTGGAGTGATGTATGAGCATCGCAACACAGTAGACAAAACTACTAACCTTTTACATAGGTTAAGCGATATAGAGACAATCTTGAATTTAGCTATTTTTCTCCCCATGTTGGATGTAATGAACAATATTGTGAAGCTGATAGGGAGGCTGCAGGAACTCAAACACACTGTTTTAGAAGCTGCAGGAAGCAACCACAGATTCCTGCGCTAGGCCTTGTCATAGACCTCCTTGGTGAAATTGTTGTTCCACCTTAACCTATAGGAACTTTACCTTGTCTAAGTTCCCATGGTTCTCCTGCCAACCTCACTATCTTGACAAATTTTGAATAACCCAACCAATCCTTGGTTCAACGCTTCATTCTCCTTTGGCCCTTAATCTGCCCTAAAGACCAAATAAACTCAACCTTTTTCTAGGTTCTTGCAGGGGTTAGAAAAGGTCACAAATAATTCAAAATGACTTGTCTAGGGTTCTTAAACAACCACAAGTTTCTATCTTGCCATCGCTTTCACAAGATGCTTTCCTAGGGTTTGAATGGCTAGTAGCCATTGAGCCTCTGAACAGAAGTAAATTTCTTTTCCCTCCTAAACCCACCAAAGGACTTAGGTTCTTGACTTAGGTAATGTGTTTCCCCTGTCTACACCTTAAAGATTTCAAGGGTTTTAGTCTTGCTCAGGCCGTGTGCTGTCCAAACACCAAATTGGTCAAGCAGCTAGGGTTCTAAACTGCTCAGAAATAGTTTTAGGACTGGTGAAAATTTCTCCTCCTAAACGGATTGCTGGGCTCTCTTCCTTATCACCATACGTGGCCAAGACCTTCCCCTAAATTCTCCAAAAATAATTTTTCAAAAATCTTTTCTCCCCTGCAAGTAATCAACGCTGTACTGCAGCCTTTCCTAGCCGGGCTCTTCACTGGCTCGCCTAGGGCAAGGCGTTTCTTCCAGCTCCTGCAACCAAAGAAAACCTAACACCTACCATATGTATAGCTACCATATTTACAAGCATGGATCCTAGGCACATTTCCCAAAAGGTTTTACAATTTGTACGATGGGAAGGCACCCTAGGACTCCATTTTTAAAAACAGCTTGCTATAGGACTGAAAATGACAGAAAACAAAGTATTTACAGATAAAAGAAGGAAAAAGGTATACAAAGATAGAAAGATGGCACTTCAAGCTTATACAATGTAAATACTACATACTACAAACAAGAAGATAGCAGAGCTATGCCATTAAAGTTCAGTTTTTAACACAAAAATGCAGAAAAACTGTCTTTGTACATTTTTTTTCAATTTTCAAAGAAATGTCACTCAACATAAAAACGTCTAACCTCTTTCCAAAGTTGAGGAATGCCTTAAATAGGCTTCAAAATCAATTTAGATGCTTGGTTCGGGCTTTAAAATGACCTAAAAACAAATTTTGTAAAACCCGCTGTGTTTTCAGACACCTTGCCAACACTAGACAACTTAACAAAATGATGTTGTAAAGTTATTTAGCACTTTTCACATTTTTTCCCAAAGTTCAAAAACACCCTAAGCACCTAAAATAATGGTCAACATGACCTTATGATAGAACCACAAAATTTAAGAACTCAAAAACAAAATAGTCCTTTCCCAGGTGCTCCTGCACCATTCTCCCCCTCTCAGCACAAACAACTAAGGAAGTTTGGGATAGATCAGAGATATGTCAATTCCTTGCTTCTTAAAATCTGCTTCTTCTACCTAGGTAGCTTCAGATTCATGCTTATCCTTCCATTTGACAAGATGTTCCATGTACACCTTATGCCTTGTAGTCTTTTTCACTCTTGACTCCAAGATCTTCTCTGCTTGTAGCTTGTCTTGATGAGGGAAGGGTACATTGCTGATGTCCTTGAGAACTTCTTGACTGTTATGATCCACATCCTTGACTAATCCCTTGTACTTGATCAAATCTGCAACATTGAAAACTGGAGAGATGCCCAAGTCTGATGGTAATTCCACCTTGTATGCATTCTTACCATATTTGGCCAATACCTTGCATGGTTCCACTCTCTTCATCTGTAACTTGGTTTCCATTCCCTTCTGAAATCTTGATTTGTTGAGGTGGACTATAACATAGTCCCCAACTACAAATTGTACATCCTTCCTTGACAGATCAACATTCTCCTTCAACTTTTGGGTTGCTGCTGTGACTGTGTTCTTGACCTGCTCATGAATCTCTTTCATGGTCTAAGTGAAGTCTTCAGCATGTCCACTCCTATGCTCCATAGATCCAAGGTCTCTAAGTTCACAAATACCTCTTGGGTGCATCCCATACACAACCTCAAAAGGACTTTTTCCTGTAGTTCTATTGACACTGTCATTATAAGCATATTCAGCTTGAGAAATTACCATATCCCAGGTATGTCCATATTCTTTAGTTAAGCATCTTAAAAGATTACCCAACACTCTGTTAACCACCTCTGTTTTACCATCGGTCTAAGGATGGTAAGCTGATCCAAATGACAGATTTGTTCCCAATCTGCTCCATAGAGTCTTCCAAAAGTGACTCATGAACTTCACATCTCTGTCAGAAACAATACTTAGAGGTAGTCCGTGGATCCTAACAACTTCCTTGAAGAAAAGATGAGCTATGTAGCTGGCATCATGAGTAGTTTTGCAAGGTATGAAGTGAATCATCTTACTAAATCTATCTACCACAACATAAATACTGTCAAAACCAGTCTTGGTCTTAGAAAGACCTACCACAAAATCCATGCTCACAAACTCCCATGGTCTGTTAGGAATGGGCAGGGGTTGATATAAACTAGCATTGCTAGCTCCTCCCTTAGCTTTCATGCATATAACACATTGTTCCACATATTTTCTAACATCTTTTGCTAACTTAGGCCAGTAATGAAACCTCTGTACCAGCTCTAAAGTTTTATTGATACCAAAATGCCCACTAAGACTGCCATTATGCTTTTCTTGAATCATATTTTCTCTCATTGACCCTCTTGGAACACATAATTGATTACCCTTAAATAATAGTCCATTTTGTAGTGTATACTCAACATATTGGCTATGAAAATGATTTTCAAAATCAGAGCATATCTTATAAGCTTCTGAGAAGTCTTCATCTTCACCATAGAGATCTTTGAAACTCTCTAATCCAATGCTCTTTAGCTGTATCTCTTGCACTGTCAACATTCTTCTGCTTAATGCATCTGCCACCTTGTTCATTTTCCCTTTCTTGTGCTTGATAGTAAATGTGAATGCTTGGATGTATTCCATCCATTTCAAATGCCTATTACTTAGTTTTTCTTGGGTGTTGATATAATTAAGTGCCTGGTTATCAGTAAAGACCCCAAACTCTTTGGGTAACAAATAATGCCTCCACTTCCTTAGGGACTACACTAAAGCATATAATTCTAGATCATAAGTAGAGTACTTTTGCTCGGCTTCATTGAGCTTTTCACTAAAGAAGGCTACAGGCCTACCTTCTTGACTAAGTACTCCTCCCACTGCTACTCCACTTGCATCACACTCAACTGTGAACAACTTGTCAAAACTAGGCAACAACAAAATAGGTTGGGTTGCCACTTCTTGTTTCAATTTTTCGAACCCTTTATCAGCCTCTTGAGTCCACTTAAACTTTTTTTTACGGTACCTTTAATAGTATCTAGGATTGGTGCACATATGCTGCTTGAAATTCCTTATGAATTTTCTATAGAATTGAGCCAAACCATGAAAACTCCTTACCTCTGTTGTTGTGGTTGGTGTGGGCCAGTTTAGGATGGCTTCCACCTTGCTTGGATCCATCTTCAACATTCCTTGGGATACTAGTACAAACCCCAAATACACAAGTTCTTGCTTGAAGAACTTACACTTCTCTAGATTGATTGCCAACTTCTCTTCTTGTAACCTTTTAAGAACCATCTCCACATGCTTCAGATGTTCTTCTGCTATCTTACTGAAAATCAGTATGTCATCAAGATATACTACCACAAAGATTCCTGTGAAATCCTTAAGCACTTCATTCATTAGTCTCATGAACATGCTAGGGGCATTTGAGAGGCCAAATGGCATCACTTTCCACTCATATAAGCCATCATTTGTCTTAAAAGCTGTCTTCCACTCATCTCCATCCTTAATCCTGATTTGATGGTAACCACTCTTGAGGTCCAACTTGGTGAAATACTGTGCTCCTCCAAGGCAATCCATTAAATCTTCTATTCTAGGAATAGGAAACCTATACCTAATGGTGATCCTATTGATTGCTCTAGAATCAGTACAAAGTCTCCACTTACCTCCTTTCTTTGTTGTTAATACCACTGGTACTGCACAAGGGCTGATGCTCTTTTGAATCAAACCTTGATCCAATAATTCTTGCACTTGCCTAGCCACCTCTAGGTTCTGCTCTAGTGTAAGCTTGTATGCTACTTTGTTAGGCAATGAAGCTCCAGGTATGAAGTCAATTTGATGACTTATAGCTCTCCTTGGAGGTAGAGTTGCAGGTGTACCATCACTAACTATGCTTTTGTACTTATCAAGCAACTTTTGGACTACTTCTGGTAAGACTATCCTTTCAGCCTTTTCTTCCTCTTTAGATTGCATCATGATCACATATCCTTCATTTCCTTGGTGTAGGTCCTTAAGAAACTCCTTACCACTGCTCAACATGATGTTAGGCACCTTTGACTGTCCTTCATCTTCCTCTGTCAATGACTGCAGTTTGAAGGTTCTTCCATCCTTCTTGAATAAGATGGTGTTCTCTTTCCCATCATAAATGGCACTTCTGTCATATTTCCATGGTCTGCCCAATAGTAGATGGCATGCATCCATGGGTAATACATCACAAACCAGCTTGTCTTTATAGCCTCCAATTGAAAATTCCACTGTTACTTGCTCATTGACTAAAACACTCTGCCCTTTGTTCAGCCATGTAACCTTGTAGGGGTTATTGTGAGGTACCTTCTCCAATTTCAGCTTAGTTACTGCCTCCTCTAAGATTATATTATTTGTTGAACCTGAATCCACAATGACTTTGCATACTTTCCCAAGTATCTTGCACCTTACTCTAAAAAGAGCTCTTCTTTGCTTAGGTTCCTCTTTTACTGGCTGCCTGATCAGAACTCTGTTAAACATCAGATTTTCTCCTACCTCAGATTCTATGTGACTGATTTCAGATGCCTTAGGACTCATAGTGTCCTCTTGTGCATAGGCCACTCTCTTTTCATTGCTAGAAGATGATGCTTTCTCCGGACATCTATAAGTAGGGTGACCTAGTTGGTTACAATGATAACACTTCATGTTTGAAAAATAAGAGTTGCTCCTACCTACTCCTCTTCCTCTATTTGAACCTCCTTGAGGTCCTCTTCCTCTGTTAAATCCTCCTCTTGAGGATGCTTCACCTCCATGCTCAGTGAGCTTTGATTCTCCTTGGTTTCTTTGGTCACTACCTCTTCCTTGGTAGCCACCACGCTATCCTCTTTGATCTCTACCTTTGCCTCTACCCTTGGAAGACTGATCTTGCTTCCTCTTATTCCTTTCTTCAATCTTGATAGCCAACTGATAACATTGGTGTACTATTTTAGGACTCAAAAGGGCCATTTCTTCTTGGATATTCCATTTTAAGCCATTAAGATACCTAGCCACTTTTAGGCTCTCATCCTTTGTTACATTAGATCTCAAGCAAAGATTTTGGAACTTTTCAGTATAAGTGTTTACATCTTGGTCTTTCTACCTTAGACTTTGCCTCTTCTTGTGCAACTAAATCTCATAGTCATCTGGCATGTAGGCTTCCTTTACCTTAGCAACCATTCCTTTCCAAGTTGATATGGGTTGTTTGCATTCTTTCTCACTTTTAGTTTGAATAAACTTCCACCATGTCAAGGCTGATCCTCTCAATCTTGACTTAGCAACCTTCACCTTCTGAGCTTTAGTAACTCCATCACACTCAAAATGATTCTCCATACCTTCTATCCAGTCCATGACCAAATCAGGTTCCATTTTCCCACTAAATAATGGTACTCCCTCAAGTCCTTTTCCTCTCAAGGCTTTCAATGCCTTCAAGAAAGGCTCCTCCTCCAAAACAGGGCCAGGTTTAGGGACCTTGTCTTCCTCTGCAACCTCTTCTTCCTTTGGTACCTTTCCTTCCAACCTTGCATTGTTCAATGCTTTCTCAAGTTGCTCTATTCTTTCTTTTAATGACTTGTTGTCCTCTTCTTGTTCTTCAACCCTCTTGGCTAATTGTGCATTTGTCACCATGCTGGGAGTTTCACTTGACTCAACTTCTGACATATAAGCTGCCTTCCCAAATCTTTTACTTTACTCGTGATCCCAATGGAGTAGGAGAGGGATTGGAGGAATCACTCACTGATTCCTACTCTTGGCCTTTCCTTGATAGACCTCCTTGGTGCCTTGCTCCACCAATCTACCTATAGGTCCCTGCTCCTGACTAGGAACCCCTGGTTGTCTGACCAATCCCTCTTCTATCCACTTGTTGTCCTTCTTCCAAGCAAATCTTGGTGCTTCGCCATGTTCTCTCCTTTGGCCCTTAATCTTCCCTAAAGGCCAAATAACCTCAACCTTCTTCAAGGTTCTTGCATGGGTTTGAAAGTGTTTCAAAAACTTCAAAATGGCCAATCTAAGGTCCTTGTACAACCACAAACCTCCAACTTTCCATCGCTTCCTCAAGGTTCCTTCCCTAGGGTTTGAAAGGCTAGTAGCCTTGAGCCCCCAATTAGGTCTCTAAACAGGGTATAATTCTTTTCCCTCCTAAACCTACCAAATAATCTAGGTTCTTGGCTTAGGAATTATGTTTCCCCTGCCTACACCTTCAAGATTTCTAGGGTCTTAGCCTTGTCCTGGCCGTACTCTGCCCTCATGCAAACACTGCCCAAAAACTAGGGTTTGCAAACTCTGCAAAACTGTTTCCAGACTGTCAAAAATTTCTCACTCCAAAAAACTTAGTAGAATCTCCTCCTAATCACCATGGGTTGCCAAGACCTTCCCTTAAATTCACAAGGAAGAATTTCTCAAAGTTCTCTTTTCCCCTGCAAGATATGTCACTTTTCCTCCAAGACTGCCCCAATTGGGTCTGCTCTGGCTCGCCTAGGGCATCCATTTACTAGCATCTAATGAACTCACACAAACACTACCTACAAGAATATTTACAAGCATGGTGACTAGGCACTATTTCCAAAGATCCATACAGATTGTACGGAGGAAAAGTGCTCTAGCACCACATTTTCAAAATATAGTCTGTTCAGACCAGAACTTGAACAGAAAATAAACCATTTACAACAAAAACTTATAAATGCAACAAAGAAACCGCTTAACCTTACACAATGCTTGGATACAACCACAACTACATTCTACAGATCAAAACTATAACAATTTAATCCATGTAAGCACTGTTAAAAGAACAAAAACAAGAAAATAATAGCAAGAACGTTGTTTTTCTACAACTTCTTAAAACACAGTCCATACAATGAAACTTCCAACCCCTTCAAAGGTCAAATCAAGCTTTAAATATGCCTCCCAAATAGTTAAGCTTCTTGGTTCGAGTCTTTAGATGACCTAAAGATGCAATTTGTAAAACCCAATGTGTTTTCAAGCACTTTGACAAGATTGGTAAAGATGACAAGTTGGGGCTTCAAAACCCATTCATGATTGCCACCTCCCAATCCATTGATCATAGATTGATCAAGCATTATTCAAAACAACAAAACCAAGCTAGATGGTCAACATGACCTCAACTTAACACAACAAAAATAAGGACTTCCAACAAAAACTTCAATAAAGTTGAACTTTGCCAGTGCTCTGCACCACCCAATCAACTAAATAACAATACAATAATGATAATATGACTTAATTAGGAGTTAAGATAGCCACAAGCCGACTATTCATAACTTAATGTACTCTAATATTAAGGGAATAGCATTCCCCCCTCTTTAGATAAGCATTGTCCTCAATTCTAGGAAATTTTGGATGCTTTTGAATGAACTCCTCATCCTCCGAGGTGGCATATTCAATTGGTAAATTCTTCCATTGGATGAGATACTGAGTGAGTGTTTTGGTCCTTAGATTCCTTGTGCGTTTTTGACGAATACATTTTGGTTCCAATATGATCCTCTCTTCTTCATCAAGCTCCAATAATATTGTCTGTGTAGGGATATTATTCCCGATTAACTTTTTCAAATAGGAAACATGAAAAAATGGATGTATCTTTGTTGTTGATGGAAATTCCAGCTTGTAGGAAACACTACCTATCTTCTACATGATTTTATATGGGCCATAATATTTTGGAGACAACTTGTTATTCTTTGAGTGTTGCTTCAGTGACATTTTCTTGTAAGGGTGCAATCTCAAGAAAACCCAATCCCCAACCTCAAAGTTTCTTTCACTAGGGTACTGGTCTACCTACTACTTCATTTAGTTTTTTCCATGGATATATTCTCTTTAAGTCCTAAAAGTACTTGTTGTTGATGAATCATGTGATACTCCATAGTGTGAACTCTTGGTGACACCTACAATGATGATGTGATGTAAGGAGGATGGTATCCATATAATGCCATAAATGGAGACATTTTGATGAACTATGGAAGGAAGTGTTATACCACCATTCTGCTAGTGGTAACCAATCTATCCATTGATACTTTTTATCTAAAGTGAAACAACATATATATCCTTTTAAACACTTATTAATCACCTCTATTTACCCATCAAATTGTGGATGGTATGAAGAACTATGAGCCAATTAAGTACCCAAACACTTGAATAAATCTGTCCAAAAGTTACTAGTAAAGATAGGATCATGATCACTAATAATAACCTTAGGTATACCATGTAGCTTGTAAAAGGGTGTGATAATGCAATAAAATGTGCATATATAGTGAGGCGTTCCACAACTTCCATGATGAAATTCTTACCATTAGATCTTGGAAGCCCTATGATGAAGTACATGGAGACCTCTTCCCAATGTTGGCTAGGAATAACTAAGGGTTGTAAAAGACCATGTGTCTTAATTGTCTCCCCTTTATTTTGTTGACAAACCAAACATTCTACCACAAATTTTTGAACATCCCCTTTTAGCCCTTCCCAAAAGAAGTCCTTCTTGACCTGATGATATGTCTTCAAAAATACTGAATGACAACCCAATGGAGACTCATGTAGCTCTGTGAGAATATTTTTTTTGAGAGAGGAATTATTGCAAAGTTACAATTTCTCTTTATACCACAAAGTATCACCATTGCAACAAAATTTATCTAAACTACTAGGTTCACTCTATAATTGTTGAATGAGATTACTAGTAGCCACATCATTTTTCCATTCTTCTTTGGCTTCTTCTACCCAATATTCTTGTAATATTGAAAGGGCACATGATAAAGCTTCATCCTTCTCATCATTCCTTGATAGTACATCTACCACAAAATTTTCCTTCCCTTATATATAATCTCAAAATCATATCCCTACATCTTAGTAACCCATTTTTGTTGTTCTTCCAAAGAAAATATTTGTTCCAAAAAATATTTTAGGCTATCATGATCTATATTAACCTTGAAGTGTCTACCCATTAGATAAGGCCTCCATTTTTTTCCTATTTGAATAATAGCTAGCATTTCATTCTCATAAATAGGTTTGAGTTGATTCTTCCCCTTTAATTGATGGTTCTTAAAAGCAATTTTCTGACCCTCCTGCATGAGAACTACACATATACAATTACCAGAAGCATCACATTACATAGTAAAATCCTTTGTGAAATGAGGAGTGGCAAGCACTGGAGTTGTGCACATAGCCTCCTTTAACATTTCAAATGTTGAATTAGTAGATTCATTCCAATGAAAATAATCCTTCTTCAATAAAGTTGTGAGGGGTGCTGCTATACAACCATAATTCTTCACAAACCTATGATAGTATCTAGTCAATCCCAAGAAACCCCTCAATTTATTAATGGTTTTGGGAATAGGGCATTCCATGATAGCCTTAATTTTGTTAGGATTCACCTTTACTTCTTCATGTGAAACTATGTGTCCCAATTACTCCACCTCATTAAGACCCAAACCACACTTGGATGGCTTAGCATAGAGTTTTTTCTCTTCAAGAACTTGTAATACTTGATCTACATGTTGCAAGTTTTCTTCCCACGTCTTGCTATAAACTAATATATCATCAAAAAAAACTAATAAAAACTTCCTCAAGAACTTTTTAAAAATGACATTTATCAAACTTTGAAATGTACATGGAGCATTAGTAAGACCAAATGGCATTACCAAAAACTCATAATGACCCTCATGAGTCCTAAATGTTGTCTTACATATATATTCTTCCTTAATTCAAATTTTTTGATAACTGGATCTAAGATCTAACTTTGTAAAATGCATAGCTCCATTCAATTCATCTACCAAATCATCAATGACTGGAATAGGAAACTTATCTTTGATGGTGTAAATATTAAGCACTCTATATTCCGAACACATGTGCCAAGTATCATCCTTCTTCTGCACCATCACCACTAGCGAGGAGTAAGCACTTTGGCTATGTCTTATAATTCTTGCCTCTAACATCTCCTCAACAATCTTTTCTATCTCACTTTTCTATATATGTGGGTACCAATAAGGCCTGATGTTGGGGGATTGGGTCCCTAGAACTAGTTGTATGTAATGATCATGATCCCTCTTAGGAGGAAGTACTCTAGGAATATCTCCAAAAACCCTTGAGTGATGCTCAATTATTTCTTGTAAATCTGGATGGGTAGGAGAATTAGATTGAGAGACTTCTAATGAACATAGTTGGTCCACAAATCCATCAAAACCTTTCTTAAGTAACTTTTGCATTTGATGAGAGCTAACTATTTGTGGGGATTTTTTCTTCAACCCTCTTAGCTCTATTGTCTTTCCTTCTGATTGGAACCTCATAAACAATTCTTGGAAGTTCATCTCAATTGTTACCAAGGTAGTAAGCCATTGTACTCCCAAAACAATATCTGTCGCACCCATGGAGATAAGATACATTGGGCTATCAAGGTGATAATCTCCCATGGATAATTTAAAGCTATGAAACTTTCCAAAAAAACTTGACGGTACCACCATTTGCAATCAAGACCTAAAATTTTGAAGTTGGATATATAAAAAAAATTAGATGAGTATCCAACTTTTTGTTGATGAAATTATGAGTACTACTTGAGTCAATCAACATGGTTACCTTATGCTTCTTCAAGAATCCAACTACCTTGAGAGTTAGAGGGCACCAAACCTTAAGAGTGCATGACAAGAAATGATTTGTTGGGAATCATGTGATTCATCATCTAGATCTCTATCACCCTCTAATATCAATTCCTCCTCCTCTTCCTCACTCGGTCCTTCAATATAAAACAATTTATTTTCACTACATCTATGCCATCGACTATATTTACTATCACAATTTCAAACATAACCCTTTTTATTTTTTCTCCTCAATTTGTTGTGGAGTTAACCTAGCAGGTTGTGGTAGTGAATGTGTAGGAGATCTTCTTTTTATTGAAATTTATGTTCCCTTGTCTCTTACTAGCCAAAAGATTATCCTTTAGTTGTCTTGCCATTACTATTGCTTGCAATAAGGATTGTGGTTGGAACAATCGTGCTTCATATTTTATGTGATCCTTTAAACCACCTAAAAATAATTCCTTCATATTTTCTTCTGCCACATTCTCTACTCTTAGAGAAAGGGTTTGAAATTTCTGAATATAATCCTTAACCATGTTTGTTTTCTTTAATTGGGTGAGTTGGCAAAAGTAGCTATCCATAATGTTATCTCTATAATGGGTAGCAAGTTCATCTTGAAAAATTGACCATATGACCACACAACCCTTTTTTCTCTTCTCATCACATAACCAATGATACCAAATAAATTGATATTGTTCTAGGTATAATGATGCCATAGCCACCTTTTTTTGACTTCGAACATGATAAATATCAAAGAACTACTCCATTTTGCATAGCCAATTGGTTGGATCCTCACCGTCAAACTTTCTCATATCCAACTTAGGTATGAATTTCCTTGGCATATAATTATTAAATAAAGGATACTTCTTGAAACCTAAGTCAAGTCCAAGGAATTCATGTCCAACAAAATCATTATATTCCACCTTATGAGGTGAATCTTTACCCTTACACCACATACCTTGAATAAATGATTTTAATTCACCCATTTCTTCCATAATCTTCTTCTCTAATGATGAAATATCACCCTTTACTTTGTTTATTTCATCCTTAGGGTTAAAATCCTCATTTTCTACTCCCTCATTCTCTAAAGATTTCCCTGGTGTGGTAGCATTATTTTTGCCTCTTGTTGCAAGCCCCGTCATGATGGTAGAAAATAATTTTGCAATAAATCACATAAATGAAACTTAAATTCTCTAAAAAATTTACTATAACTTACTAGGGTCAAGATACCACTTACCTAGAAAAAAATCCAAGAAATTAATAGATTTATAGCCTTGCGAGTGAATTTGTTGGAAACCCTAATTTTTCAATAACTCTCTTATTTCTACTTCAATTTATCCAAATTTTGGACTGTAGAATCCTCTATTGTTTCTTGAAAAGACCAATAAAAATTAGGCTCCAATTCTATAGAATGTAAGAGATATTTAGCTTCCAAATAAATTGGGTATAAACCATAATGTTGCAATAATTTACTCAAATATGCACCAATTCCTTTAAAATATATTTTGTAGCTTCTTTAACATGGTCTTTAAAAACTCTTTAAAAATTACAAAAAAAAACAAAACAAAATTAAAAAACACCAAAATCTGAAAGATATGTGCTTTCCAAAATGACCTCTAAAATTGATAAAAATTCCTTGTCATCATGGTGCCAAGATCATGCTCTGATACCACTTGTAATGAAATAACTTGCACAATATAAGAATATGATAGAAAATATGTTGAAAATACTGAATAATAACTAAGAATAACAAGCCACTTTGAGGGGGAAAACCTCCAAATATCTCCAATGAGAACACAATTCACAATATGATGATTAAATAAGACTCACAACCTCCTATATATACCTACTTATTCCTAGGATACCACCCAATTTGACTTAGATAACACTATATAAGCCCTAGGCTGACATAATCAACTAAATAATAATACATTAATGATAATATGACTTAATTAGGAGTTAAGATAGCCACAAAACGACTATTCATAACCCAATGTACTTTAATATTAAGGGCATAGTAGACTAGGCCCAATTGTAGATCATAACATTTGTTGTTTGCATATGTTTGTTGCTGCAGCTCTGAAGCCTAGCCGCTCCTTCCCCAAGCTACCCTTATCGAGCTCCTTCCTCCAACATCATGCTTGCCCTCGCTACACCACTTTTTTTCTTCAAATAACATATAATATATTATATTACAATTTATATAATATAATATAAAATGATATGATATAATATAATAAAATATATTGTATTAGCATATAATATGATATATTATATTAAATATAATATATAATGATAAATTAAAAAATGAGGGTTGTAGAGTTACTAGATTTTTACAACCTTTAAACAAAAAGATTCCAAAAGCATGCCATTTTATTATTTAGTATAATATAATATGTATAATTTGAATTGGTAACAGTCTCACAAAGAGGGGTTCAACATATGGATGCTTGTTTTGGGATATCCACGAGTTGATCTCCTATCTTTCGTTTGGGGTTGTCTCGATCAACGAAGGGAGGAATTTTTTAACATACTTTCTCATTACGTTTGGCAACAAGAGCTCTTGACAAATGAAAGAACCTAAGAGTATGACCATAGGTGGTTAAATACCATGGAAACAATTAAATATCTTTATTCCAAACACTCCTCCTCTATCCAAAAAGACACCATTGGAATGATATTTGAATTGTGTGTGAAAAAACGTGTTCTAATTCACCTTCCCTCTAAAATTAATAAACTCTTGGGACTTAAAAAATTACCACAGGCCTCAAAGTGGTCAGTTAAGCAATCAAGTTTTTTGCAGAGAGCTTTTAATAATCCTTCATCTCCGCTTTGTAGAGAGGAAGTGAATATGAGGTAATTAGTTTGTTTGAAAGGATATCATTTCTACCTATAGATTATTAAGACAAATCTCAAGACTATGAATAATTCTTGAGGATAGTATTTTTGCTTTTGGGTTGTTGTTGAAGTGGAGTTTTAGATTATTATTATTCTGAAAGAATCATATTGTATCTTTACTTGTGGCACATCAACTTGATGGAGGCAATATTAGCAGAAGAGTAGGAGAGGAAAATTAATTCCATTCATGGGGCCGAGTTTGTGGATTTCAAAGCCCTAATAACAATTTATGAGTGTCAACAATGATCAGTGTGGCTAGGCAAAGGTGTTTTTAAATGTGTTCAAGGAGAAGCAACTCAATGCACTTGACGAAAAGCTAGTTTGTGTCCTACATTCTTATAGCCAAGTTGATATTAGGGCCATTGCGGCTATATTGTTACACATGCTAATTAGTGAAGTAAGAAATTCAAAAGCCTTATCAAGAACTATCCACTACTTTCACACTTTAACTATGCAGTATTTTT
>VDFB02174205.1:0-26242 GCA_007258455.2 Sequoia sempervirens
CAAGGTGTCCTGAGAGAGTTTCCAAGCCAAGATTTAACAAGCCTAAATTCTAAAAGAAGTGTTACTATGCTGTTGATGAAGGTATAACAGTTGATGAATCTGACAGAGGAAATGCAAGTGAAGATGAATGTGTTTATTGCTATCAAGGAAAATAATGATGTGTCTACTAAATCTGCTAGTTGTACAAATGTGGAGAAAGCCCTAGCTGCTCAAGTTGAAGAGAAAGATGAATGGGTAATTGATAGTTGTTGTTCTCATCATATGACATGAGATAAAAGTAAGTTTGTGAATTTGGAGAAGTATGATGGTAGTGTTGTGAGATTTGGTGATAACACAACTGGTGTGATCCATGGAAGAGGATGCATTTCTCTTGATGGTAAGAATAATACTGATGATGTCTTGTATGTCAAAGGTTTGAAGCATAATGTTTTAAGTGTTGGTCAAATGGTTGATAAGGGATACAATCTTCAGTTCATGGATGGTAAGTGCAAAATTTTGGAAAATTTTGGAAATGTGATTGCATTAGGTACACAAACAAAAGGTAATATCTTTCATCTAAATGCTCCTAGTAAATTTTTTTTGATTGCTCAAGTTGATGAGAGTTGGTTATGGCATATGATAATGTGTCATGTTAACTTTGATAACATTGTCAAGATAAGTTCTACTAAAGTTGTGAGAGATCTTCCTAAGCTGATGAAACCTACTAATGCCATATGCAAAGAATGCTAGATAGGAAAGAAAACAAGAATTTCATTTCAAAGTAAACAAAAAAACTCAAATGGATTGTTGTAACTTGTGCATACTGATTTATGTGGTCCTACTAGAACTAGAAGTTTACAAGGTTACAAATACTTCATGATGCTTATTGATGATTATTTAAGGATGATGCGGGCTACTTTCTTAAGGGAGAAATCTGAAGTTATGGAAAAGTTCAAGATCTTTAAGGCTATGGTTGAGACAAAGACTGGTTTGAAGATTAAGTGTTTGAGATCAAATAGAGGTGGAGAATTCACTTCCAGTGAGTTTAATTCTTTTTATGAAGAACATGGAATAAAGAGATAGTTATCTGCACTGTGGACCCCTAAACATAATGGAGTTGTGGAAAGGAAGAACAAAACAATTCTAGATGCAGCTAGAACCATGATGTTGGAAGGAAATGTGCCTCATGTCTACTGGAGAGAAGCCGTGAGTACTGTTGTGTACACACTGAACAGGGTAAAAATCAAAGGTGATACTGGTAAGACTCCTTTTGAACTATGGACTGGTCAAAATCTTACTATTAGATATTTCAAAATCTTTGGAAGCAAGTGTTATATCAAAAGAGATGAATTTATAGGAAAGTTTGATGCTAGGAGTGATGAAGGAATCTTTCTGGGTTACACTACTAAAAGTAAGGCCTACTGGTGTTACGACAAAAGATTGAAGAAAATGGTTGAAAGTACAAATGTTAAGGTTGATGAAGACATAGGTGCACTATCCAAAGCCTATGGATATGATTTTGATGATCAGAATGACAGTACAAGCAAAGGAAAGCAAGGTAATACAACAAGTCAAGTTCAAATAATTTTGGTGAATCAAGAAAATCAAGAAGAAGGAGAAACTGATGGAAGAACAGAAGAGAGATTAGAAGAGCTTAAATTTTAAGAACATTCTAAGAAGACTCTGAGGTATGTGAGATTGAATCACTCAAAGAATCAAATCATAGGTGATAAGAACAAAGTTGTCCAGGCTAGGAGAAAAATTGTAGAAGAGTATTGTTTTATTTCAAAAATTGATCATAACAATGTGAATGAAACATGGAAAGATGAGCATTGGGTTGTAGCAATGAAAGAGGAACTGCAGAAAATTGAGAAGAATGATACATGGATTCTTGTTCCCAGACCTAAGGATAAGAATGTAAATGGAACTAAGTGGATCTTTAGAAACAATCTGAATGAACAAGGTGAAGTGGTTAGAAACAAAGCAAGATTGGTTTGTAAGGGATATTCTCAAATGGAAGGTACTAATTTTGAAGAAACCTTTTCCCCTATTGCTAGAATTGAAGCTTTGAGATTGTTTCTTGCTTATGTTTCTTATAAAGACTACAAGGTTTATCAAATGGATGTCAAATCTGCTTTTGTAAATGGTGAATTGGAAGAAGAGGTATATGTTTAGCAACTTGATGGATTCTAGTTGACTGTTCAAGAAGATATGGTGTGTCAATTGAAGAAATAATTGTATGGTCTTAAGCAACCCCCTAAAGCATGGTACACCAGATTGGATAAGTACTTGGTGAAACTTGGATTTAACAAAGTTATTGTTGATAGTAATTTCTATTTCAAGAATGATTATACAGATTTGATTGTGGAAGTTTTTGTTGATGATATCATATTTGGAGGAGATGATAGCTTGTACATGATGTTTTCTAATGAGATGCAAAATGGATTTGAAATGTCAATGATTGGAGAGATAAAATTCTTCTTGGGATTGCCAATTACTTAGTTAGATAAAGGGATTTTTATATCTCAGTCTAAGTATGTGAAGGAATTGCTAAAGAAATTTGGTATGGAAGACTCAAAGTTTGTTGGTACACCCATGGTGACTGGATGCAAGTTAACAACTGATAATGATTCTCCAAAGGAAAATTAGACAAGATATAGATCAATGATTAGTGGATTGCTTTATTTGACTCAAACTAGGCTTGATATCGTGAATGTTGTATGTATTGTTATCAGATTTCAAGCTAATCCTAAAGAATCTCATGTGACTGCTATGAAGAGAATTTTTAGATACTTGAAAGGGACAGTTGATTTTGGTCTATGGTATCCTAAAGATGATGATCTTACTTACTTTGAGTGCCTTTACTAATGTTGATTGGATAGGAGATGTGAATGATAGGAAAAATACTAGTGGTGGAGCATTTTTCTTGGGAAATAATTTGATTTCATGGTTGAGTAAGATACAAAATGCTATTTCTTTACCTACTGTAAAGGTAGAATACATTGTTGCTGCTAATAATTGTACTCAAGTAGTGTGGATGAAAAAAATGCTAAAGGATATTAGAGTTGTGTATGATGAGGCTATTGTTATATTTTTTGATAACACAAGTGCTATTAACATTTCTAAGAATCTGGTGCTACATTCAAATACCAAGCATATATCTACCAAATTTCACTTTTTGAGAGAGAAGGTAAGTGAAAAGGAAGTCAGATTGGAGTATGTTCCTACTAAGGACCATATTGCAAACATCCTTACAAATATGTTGCCTAAGGATACTTTTGAGTATCTCAGAGAGAATTTAGGGGTGATTACCCATCCTAATCAGAACTAAGGATTCATTGCTTTGCATCAATCTACGCATTTCATGATCATATTTTGATCTGGATTGATGTTGTGGTGGGTGCTACTTAGGGGGAGTAGTCAGATGTTCAAAAGTTCAAAAGTGTGGTTCAGAGCTTGTATTGAATTGATCTTTGTCATTGATGTCAAAGGGGGAGAAGAGTGATGTGAAAAAAAATGGATTATTTGGGGAGAAGAGCCTTGTGGGGAGAAGATCATGTGAGGAAAGAAAATTTAGAACTTAAAGGAAGAGTAAGCGTAGTTGTGTTGATGGTATTTTTCACATCATATGTTGCCATCAATGCCAAAGGGGGATATTTTTTGATGTTGTGGTTGTATTGCTGATATTTGGTTGTCATTGATGTCAACAGTATTAGCATTGTTACATTAGAAGTTGTATATGTCGAGGATATTGAGAAAATTGTAATAAGAAGTGCTATAGGTTGTTAGTGGTGAAGTGAAGTTCTTTCTATTGGGTTGTTCAATACATTGTTGTTATGAGGTTTTGGACTAAAGGTTTTCTTGTTGAGTATGTCTATTTTATCCATGTCAAGTTTCAAAGATCCTCATGAAGAGTTGATCGAGTTATGGTAATTTTCATTCTGACAGTTTTTCTCTCACTTCAGTTAGTGTTCCTGATTGAAGATCCTGTGATTTCACCAAGTTTAGTTACTATAGATGCTTCTCTAGTGTTTCATGATGCTTGTGAATGTTTCTAGTTTGTTTTCTATCTTTGTGGCATGTCTGCATTGATTGTTGTGCTCGTGATCTGAGATTTTCTCTTGCGTGTTCATGTTTTTCATGTTCTTGGCCGATAATGTGTTGAACTATGTTGTGGATCTTTGAGGAGAAATTAATTGAAGTGTTTTCATGTTTGAGATGTTTTTTTCTTCACTATGTTATTGCCAACCTTGGTTGATTCACATAAATAATCTTTATCTATTTTGGGCTGACTACTTGTAATTATTTTATTATATTTTTGTGGCCAACTTATAGTGATGTAATTTATAGTTGCAGATATATAAGAGTGGTTATTTGAAGTGTGGAAGAGGTGTGAATGTGAAGTGTATGAGTCTTGTGTGCAAATAAAGTTCAAATCATTCAAAGGCAAAGCAGAGAGTGAAGAAGAGTGAAGAATCATGAAGAAGTGTTCATGTGCTTAACCAGAACTATAACTAGGCATTAGAAGATGCTATTTTCTCAGTTCAAATCTAGATGGTTTTAATCTGAATCTTTCTATAAGACAATGTGTCTTCCTTGGGCAGTAATTCTTGTTATATTTGAGCAATGGGCTCTAGGCAATGTGCATGAATGCATATGTATTCCCCATTCATATTTCCTTATACTTTTAATAGGGCATAATCTTGTGGATTGACCTCCACTATGGTTTCTCCCCTAAAAGGGTTTCCACATAAAAATGTTGGCGTTATGTGTGCTTCTAATGTGTTGTTCATTTATTCTTTCATGATTAATGATCAGATCTAAAATTAAGGTTAATAAGTTGAATAAATTTATGATTCAGTGACAACTAATCCACCCCCTCTCAATTGTCTTCCCTTGAGTTGCCAAAAAAAAAGTTGAATTCCCCTAGGTACAATTTGGTGGTTTTTCATTTTTCCCCCACTCTAGTGGGCTCAATTTTGAAAAAAAATAGCATCACTAGAGTAGAAAAGAAAAATCTCATCTAAATTTTAATTTTTACAAATTTGTGTGCCAATAGAGAGAGACCATAGCGATCACTGAAGTCGAGCTAAATAGTACTAAAGGTGCCCCCAACATTGAGCTCAACAAAAAATGTTATAACGTTTGTGAAAAATTGTTCTAAGAGTTAACGTACAAAACTCAAATTTTGGGCCAGCTTTGAGAAATCAAAAGAAGGCTACTACAAAGAGAGGAATGATCAAGAAAAAAGTCGTCATTTCAGAAGAAAAATATGATCAAGAGATGACCTTATGCCCCCTCCTAATTTTTCCCCCAACTTGGTGGGGAAAATTTAGGAGAAATCGGGGAGCCACAAGCTCTTGGAAAAATGGGCCCTAGGAGGCCTATATATTCCTAGGTGGGCTCCTAAAAGGGTCATTTTCACTATTCACTACGAGCAAATTTTTGACTTTTGTGAGAGAAGAGTCAGCAAATTTCTAAGCAGGAGAGAGTATGAGGTGCCAAGGTTCGAGCATCTATGCTAGGACATCACCAAGGGCCATGAGGTGGACCAGGTAGGTCTCTACGCCCCATTTTTCATGATTTTTAGCTTATTTTTAACATATTTTATGTCGACAAGGTGCACAGGTGTCTTATTTTTGCACCTGTGTCCAACATCCCTTTTGTTGTCTGCTATGAGTTCTAGGGTCCCGATTCCACGATGTCATCTTGAAGATGTGTTCTCATCTTTAAGATAGCCATCACGGTTAGGGATGCATGCGCAGCGTGCAAATGTCTACGTGGTGCACATAAGTCTTATTTAATTTTTTGTTTTCATGCAAAATTTTGATGTTCTGACCCATATTTTTTGACTTATTATAGCAATACCTAGAGATTCAAGAGCATCTAGGAGGGCGAGCATTTTGACTTGTTCGTGAGCAGATGGACCATCTATTAGAGGATGAGGTCACTCATTTGCAGTAGGTCGGTCACTGGCACATGTTTACCATGACAGAGATGAGGTTCCATGAGAGGATGCTGACAACCCTTATGGAGTGGTGGGATGCCACTACGTCATATTTCCATCTACCCTTTGGAGAGATGACCATCACACTCGAGGACGTTTATCAAATCCTCAAGCTACCCATCCACAGATGGCGGGTGGCTCTTGACGATACATGATCGGTGTGGGAGTGGATGGAGGGCATCCTTTACTACATGGGGAGGGGTAATGACAATAATGGCATAGGTCATATCTACACCCACTGGTATGACCATGCAAGGACCACTGCACCATTGCTCTACCAAGTCATGGTTGTGATCATTTCCTCTCAAATCACGATTGATGGGAAAGGCTTGTACCTACACGAGGGCCTCGTCCACACTATTAGGGAGATGGTAGAGCATAGGACTAATTTTTCCTAGGGGCGCAACATGCTAGCACACCTATACCAGGAGCTAGGCCGGTACATGCATTATAAGTACCATAGCCTCATAGAGTGCACACTTTTGTGGGTGTGGACCTTCATCCACATCATGTGCACCCAACAAGTCAGTTTTCCCTAGTGACAGTTGTATCATGTTCCCATGGCCCACTGGTATGACATGATAGGCCAGTGTAGGTTCGGAGACCTATAGTTTTGGTGTTTACAGTTTGACACTCTTATTGTGAATGGGATTCGATGGAGACCCCACCAATTTTTTAGATGGGTGGGCAACAACAGGTACTTGAGGAACCTATAGTAGGACCATTTTTTTATTGGCTACCAATATTATATTATAGTACCTTACTAGTGGAGTCAAGTCATATGGTAGCATGGCTGACTGTAGACTATACCAATAGATGTGCACACTTATACTAGGGCCTATAGGAGTGTGGTGAGGGTGGGGAATCAACTTCTCCCTACCATTACTTATATAGTCCCTTCAGATGATGATGAGTTTGATCATGATTAGCTGCCCTTAGTGGCAGTAGATAATGTTGTAGTGGTAGTTGTTGATTTTGCACGGTGGTGGGAGAGACATCATCCTACTCTTGTGTTCAACAAGGGTGCCTTGAGAGCGGATCTTGGTCCACATGGGGACATGCCACCCCAGCCCCCACAAGATAGGTAGAGAGGTTGAAAGTAGTCCGACAAGGAGGCACCATAGGAGGAGGACGCGATACCATCAAGGCCAAGGCAGTGGAGGAGGTCAGATCTCCCACCAGCTACTCACATCTCTTTGGTACCACTAGCTTCCACTGTAGCAGCAAAGACAACTCTAACATCAGTAGGAGTGGCCACTGATGCTGGTGGTGTAGGTCCCAGTACTAACCCTCACCTTGACCTGACAGGGATGGACTGGGCTTATTGCTCAGTTTATTTCAGAGGTCACCTCCAATGTTCTGATCTAGGGGTTGGTCCTTGAGACTTACCTGCCAACATCTATGGGATGACATACTCCCAGTTTCAAGCTAGTTGCATGCTTGAGGACCACTTACAAGGAGTGGGGCATAGAGATTGTCCAGCTTACTACAGAGTTGAAAACTATTTGAGGATCGCACGATCAACTGTCAGGGGAGCTACGGATGAAACATTCCAAGCGAGACACGGTAGTGAGGAGATTTTATGCCATTGAGTAGGCATGTGACACCCTCCAAATCCATCTCAATGATGTCGAAAACTGTGATCATATCGGATTTTCAATGACTGTGGGACGAGTCGAGGTAGGTGGAGCTCACCATCTCTTCCTTATAAGGAGAGATCAAAGGGATGCAGGTAGCTTTTTTTGTATCACTCTCACACCAATCATGCTCCATGACCATCATCCAGCCCCTCCAGAGCATTTCAAAGCATCTACCAAAGCTAGAGGGCTCTGGGAGCCATGCACCATAGTGATTAGACGCTCATCATCAATTTTTGTGTATCATTTTTGTAGCAAGACACAGACATACATACATACTTGTAGATCTTTTGTATAGACATATGTTCAACAGCCACTCATTTTTTATAGTAGTGGCCCAATACATGTACATGACATTGATACATACATGCATATATATATATATAGATATGGATACATTGATTTTGATCTCATGGCCTTGTTCATTTGGATATGTATGTTCATTATTTTTCATGTATGTTTATGTTATGGATGTTACATGCTCATATGGATGTACACTTACATGAGATGCTAATCATGATTTAATAAACACACATGGTTGTATGTTATTAAATAATGATGATCTAATCATCTTTAAAAGATGTAATGTGATGCATGGACACACACACACATGTGGTCACATCATAACACAAAAAATTTCATAATGTGTTAATGAATAATGTCAAGATATGTAGTGCTACTTCCCTTCTATAGAGAGAACACCACACAAATGGCACATAGAACACTATACGTTGTATTAGCAAAGATGCATCGAATTAATGGGCTCTTTTAAAGGTGTTCCATCCATAGATGATAATCCATAAGCACCTAAACCATATACGAAGATCAAAATGTAAGGGCCTAAAAAATTAGGACTAAATTTTTCTCTCTGATCAGGCGGCACATTTACATTTCTCTGGTTTTCACAAAGAACTGGATCTCCTATTTTAAAGGTCCTAGGAAGCACACTTAGATTATATTCCCTAGATAACCACTATTGATAAGCTTTAATATGTTCAAGGGCCCGTAGATGGTGCTCATTGAGCATCTCTAGCTGATGCAAACAGTTAAATTGGTAGGTTTCATCATCAATTAACCCTTTAAGGGAAAACTGCAAGGACAAAATTTCCAACTCCAAAGGCATAATAGCTTCGGCACCATACATAAGGTTGTAAGGCATTGTTCCTATAGCTGTTTGAACACTCATGTGATAGGCACACAAAGCATATGTTAATTGAATATGATAGTCCTTACCATGCTTATTAACTGTTTTATGGAGAATAACCTCAAGATTTTTATTGGACACTTCTGCTTGACCATTGGATTGTAGGTAGTATGGTGTGGAAGACTTTTGCTGAATATGAAATTTCTTGAGGAACTTCCTCACTTCCTTGTTCTTGAATGGTGTACCATTGTTAGAAACAAGCATAGTAGGCAATCCAAACTGAGAAATGATGTTGTTCATGAGGAAACTACAAATAGCTTCAACCCATTTCATGAAGTAATCCACAGTGGTAATTATAAAGGTATGTTTGTTAGAAGGAGGTGATATTTTTCCAATAATATCCAACCCCCATTTTGCGAATGGCTAAGGAGAAGTTTGATTTTGTAATTATTGGGTAGGTGCACGAATAAGACAACTGTGTTGTTGATATTGAAGGAACTTCTTAACAAAATCAAAGGAATCTTGTTCCATCATTTTCCAATAGTACCACATGTGTATCAGTCTTCTTTCCAAGGATCTACCATCAAAGTGTCCACCCCCAAAGCTCGAATGGGATTCTTTAAGGACAAGGGGTATTTTTGTTCTAGTGAGACATCTGAGAAGCAAGTTGTTATAGGCTTTCTAATAAAGGACATTAGATAGAATAACGTAACACACCAAAAGCTTTCTTATATGAGTGTGATCGTTCTTTGTCGCATCATTGGGAAAGTTTATATTCTTTAGGAAGTTATAAATATTAGAAAACCATTCTCCAGAGTCCACATGGAAACACATAAGGGACTCAGCTTTGGGTTGGCCAAGAACCACAAGCGTCCACAGGACTTGAACCATGAATTGGTATTCTGTCATGTCTTCTTCTAAAGGTACCAAGCAAGTAGCACTCGCCATGGCATCAACATGTCTATTTTCTCTCCTAGGGATACTATCTATCGTGAAAGAAGAGAATTATTTAAGTAAGGATAAGGAAAGATCTTGATATCGGGACAACTTGCTTTGCTTGGCTTGATAGGTTCCCATTATTTGGTTCACTATAAGTTCAAAATCACTTAGAATATGAAGTAATTTTACTACTAGCATGATTGTGGCACATAAGCTTGCAATAAGGGCTTCGTACTCGGCGATGTTACTGGTACAGGGAAAATATAGTCAAAAGGATAAAGGAACCATTTTACCTTTGGGGGATATCAGAACCAGTTTGACACCTTGATCCATCAAAATACATCTTCCATTTGAGGTCATGATCAATTACAAAAATATTTTCATCAGGAAACAAATCCAACCCCAAAAAGGAGCGAGAAGAGGGAGAGTCTACTAGCTAATCCACAACTACTTGACCCTTTATTGACTTTTGAGTAACAAACTTTATGTCAAACTTAGAAAGCAACATAACCCATTTCCCTAATCTTCTAGCTAGGTCAGTACTAGAGAACAAATGTTTTAAGAGATCAGTTTTTACTATCACATGCATCTCAGCATGGAGAATATAGTGTCTCAACTTCTACGTAGCGAAGATGAGAGTGAGGCATTACTTCTCCATGGAGGAATAATGAGTTTCATAGTCAACTAGGATGCAACTAATGTAATAGACCACTCTCTCCTTCCATGTGTCATCATATTGAGCCAAAAGAGCTTCCAAAGCATATGGTGATGCGGCAAGGTAAAGAAGAAAGGGTTTGTCTTGCATGGCCGACATAAATACGGGGGGATTGGCCAAATAGGTTTTGATTGAATCAAAAGATTTTTGACACTCTTCATCCCATGTGAAGCAAACTTATTTTTTCAACAATTGAGTGAAAGGGAGGGTAGAATCAGTCAATTGAGCTATAAATCTACAAATTGCTTTAATCCTCCCCTGTAGACTCTGCAGCTAAGTGATATTCCTCGGTGGAGGCATGTTAATCATGGTGTTAATATTATTCGTATCAACCTCGATTCCACAGTGAGAAACTATAAACCCCAAAAGATTTCCGGTGTCAACACCAAACGCACACTTATGAGGATTTAGCCTCATCTTATAGATTCAAAGCTTTTTAAAGAATGATTTTTCCAATATGTCATCAATGTAATCTTCTAATATCTTATGGATAAAATCATGAAATATTAGTGTCATCGCCTATTGGTAATTTTCTCCCACGTTATTTAATCCAAAGGGCATGACCACATAATAGAAAGTACCCCATGGGGTAGTGAAGGTTGTCTTGTATTGATCATCTAGGTTAATACAAATTTGATTGTAACCTGAGAAGCCATCCATGAAAGATAGTAATGCATGGCTTGCAGTCGAGTCGACAATCATATCTACATTAGGTAATGGAAAATCATATTTAAGAGAAGCCTTATTAAGATCACAAAATTCAATACATATACGAATATGACCATTAGGTTTACTAACGACAACTATATTCAAAATCCAAGGGGAATAGTCAATTGAATAGATAAAGCCATCTTTCAATAGTTTCTCTATCTCTATCTTGACCATCAATGCAACCCTGGGATTGATCTTTCAGATTTTATACTTAATAGGCTTGGCATCGAGACATAGGATGATATTGTGGACCACTATAGACTCATCATTATCAAGCATATCCTCATATGTCCAAGTGAAGATATTAGGATGAGAATGCAAGACATTGGAGTGTTTGTTTGCTTCTTTTGAAGAGAGACACTTCCCGATCTTGATCACTTTTTTTGAGGATTTAGGATCCATAAAAACTTTGAAAGTATCTCCTTTAAGAAGGGAACTACAATCTTCAAGATGAGATATCATGACATCATTACCAACATTAGGTAGAGGATTTTCCTCATCAATACTCAAAATAGCTTCTCTAAAGTATGCTTGACTATGCAAGTGATATAGTAACCATTTCTTATGATGATAAGGAGACAACGGGGCATACGCACCTAGAAATTCCTCTAGCGCTTCATCCAAAGAGAAGACATCAAGAGGGACCTTCTCAGCCTACCTCCTTTCCTCTATTAACTCAGCGTAAACTAGGCTTAGTGGCTTCATTGAAATCATATTAACACTCCACCAAGGCTTTTGCTTGGATTGTTCTAAAGAGCATCCCAAACATAGATAGCATTGTCGTGGCTTAAACTAGTTAGGGACCTAAATTCCTTGTTCAATGCATCCTAGGCAATTTTTCCCATAGCCATATCAAGAAGTGAGCTCATATATGAACTTGTAATGAGTTTGCAAAACCTCTGGAGGAGGTAGTTCCACATAGAGCATTTCATTCCACCAATGGATTTCGAACATATCTACGGGAGTACTCCCACCTTCTCTACCAGGCTCACAAATTTTAACCTCTTTCGTAGGAGGGGGATTACTCTCAACATAGGAAGGAGTGATCTCTTGAATAACATCACACTTCTCCTCCTCCTTGGGAGCATCATCCACCTTTGCATCAAGGGTGCCTGGAAGGTCTATGCAAGAGGGGTTTTCCTTGTATTCTAATGAAGAATTCAGAGAAATTCAAGGAGCCCCAATTGTCACCAAGGAAGCATTCATTTGCGAAATAAATGAGGGAGACTCAAGGTCCTCTACTTTAGGTGGTTCTTCATTTCCAACACTTTCTCTAGGAATAACTTCCACAAAGGGTATCAATGAAGAACAGGCCATAGCATTGGCGGTCAAAGATGGAATACATTTCTGGAGATTTGATACAACCGAAGCATGACTGACAACTGTCATCTCACAAAGGTGAACAACTTCTAGATCTGCTTTAACTGTAACTACTTGATTATTTTCAACAAAATTTAAAGAATAGTGTAAAGTGGAAGTCACTGCACCCATAGCATGAATCCAAGGTCTCCCTAGGAGGAAGTTATATAGTAATGTGCCAGACATCACATAAACCAACATGGGTAGAGTAACGAGACCTAGCTACAAAGGTAGTATTATCATACCTAGCGCTTGGCGGTCGGTGATAGTGAATCCATGAATGTCCAAGGAGGAAGCTGCTAAGGAAGATGAATCAATTTTAATCTTAGGTAATAGGTCCATACCATAGACATTGAAAGTTGAACCAATGTCAACAAGGGTATTCCTAATACCGATATTGTGAACATTAATTATAATCATTAGGGGATCCGCTTGCTTCTGCACATTCGGGGGTGGGAGTTCTTGCAGGTGGAACATGATATTCAATGAATCTGCTTGAATATGAGCCAACAAAACATTAAGATCCATAGGTCTAGCAGAGGTAGGCAAGAGAATATTTTTTAAAGCTTCTTGAAGCATCTCTTGATAAACCAAAGTGGTTTGAAGCAAATCCCAAAGAGAGATCTTAGCCGGATTAACATGAAGTTGCTTGACAAGATCATAATCGTTGACTGCTTTAATCACAAGTTTAGGTGTTGAAGGAAGGCTTGGTTGAGAAGATGGTAAAGGAGTAGAAAAAAATGGTTGTGATTTAGGGATGAAAGGTTGTTGATTTAGGTTTTTTTATTACTCATTGTAGGATATGTGTGCCCAATAACATTATAAGATGTAGAGTCTATAACTTTCATGAATCTTGAATATAGGTCCATTGAATCACTATGACATGAATTCCCATAAATAGAAAAGCTGGTCGAGGTCACATAAATAATAGGTTTCTTAGGCTTCAGAGGAGCCACAAAGACCACCACCACATTTACTGACTCCTCAGTCTACCACGAGGAAATATTTTTGGGAGATTTATAGATAAGGATAGCACTTCTAAGAAGTCATCTAGAGCATCTTCCAACATATCAAAATTTTTGTTAGAATAGTCATTATCACAAATGTGCAACATCACAAAGAAAGATCTGATGTTCATGTTGGGTTCACCGAAATGTGATATAAGAGGTATTTTCCGCATACAGGTATCTCCTTTCTCGAGAGATCACCAAGGAATGAACTGCCCTTATACACCTTAGAATAATGGATTAGCAGAATGACAAGAAACTAAGATTCAGTTATGCTTCGGTAAAAATCACCAGAGACCCTAAGAGAGCAAAACCAAGAGAATTTTTTCTTAGAAGAGAGAGCTCTCAGCCAAAAGACGTTGGTGTAGTTTTTGGATTCTAGCATGACGTGTTGTCATCTAAAGGACGCCTTGGAATCCTAAGCAATGGAGAACTTAGGAACTCGAATGGACAAAAAAAAGCTTTAATTCTAAGCTTAGGCCTAAGATGTGCTAAACAATATAAATAGTTGAAGAAAACTAGAAATTAAAATGAACACAAGGATTCTTGGAGAAAGCTTACCTTTCTCTAGATGACCAAATCTTCACTCCAAGCTCCTTTTCATGACCCACACACAAAAGAATGAGGAGAAAGTTTTTGGGTACCTGTATAGGGGCTTGCCTCAGTCAAACCCCCATTTTGGAGTTCCAACCTCCATGGATAGCCAATTTGGAAAGGAATGTAAAATAAGTAAGCAAAGCATGTGGTGAAAGAAAAACCCACTCAGGAGTAGAACCCACACCACATGGAGCATGTGGTAAAAGCAAGACCCACTCAAGAGTAGAACCTACAACACAAGATAGTAAGTGAACAGATATGAATGGAAAGTAAAAGAGAGTATTACCCATGTGCCTAGACCCTCTTTGGAGCACACAGAAACACTATTGAGTGCTTTCTTGAGAGCTAATGCTACTGTTGGGAGGACCTCACTCTTGCATGGCTTCGCTTGTGAGAGCACTACTATAAAAAGTGAAGAGAACTTTGAATTGGAGCAAGTAATAAGAAAGATTGAATGATGTCTTCCAACCCCCAAATGAGAGAAAAAAAGGGGTTTTTAATGCTTGCAAGGGCAGCAAAGAGCCATTACTTTCAGAATGTAACCACTAGTACACATCTCAAGAATTCATATTCTAGATTCCACGTTTTTGACTCAGGAAACCGACAAGATGCTAGCATGTCGTGCATACATTTACGCGCCACACATGCATCTAGAGCCTACATTCTCAAGAAATGTGTCACCAAGCTTTTGTTGCTCAGTCGCAAGTTTGCATGGAATCAGAATCATGAAATTCTAACCCATGGGATTTTGTCATTAATGTTCCAATCTGTCATAAATGCTAGCCAAAGATGCCAAAATGTGGAATTGCCCCTAGGTGTAATTCAATGATATTACATTATTGTTGCTTGCCTTCTATTTAAATTGTTTTAAGAAGCGAGAAAAATTCTATCATTTCTCACATCCCTCTCCTTTGAATCTTGGCATCTGGCCTAATTCTTGACAATTTTCATCTTTTTTTATGACCATCATAAATATACCTTACCATCGGGTATGCTAAGAGAGAATGCGAACTCTACTTATATATGTTTCTAATTTTGAGTAAACTAAGCTAGTACACCTTTATCTATGAGAACATATAGATTCATATAATGTTAAAATAATGTACCTCTTCCTCTATGGGGTGTGGACATTTAGTAGGGCCTTAAAAAAGGTACCACTTAAATATATATAGATAAGGATCAACTCCCCCCATATAATTTGTTATTGAGGATACTCTCATCCTTTGTGGTAACTTGATGAATTCTTAATGAAGGGAATCACCATTTAAAATTTAAGAGTTATGATGGAATATAACCCTTAACCTAAATATATGTTCATATTTAGAATGGCTAGATGTGGTCATACAACAACATCCTACAAAATAGTTATGAGTTAAATATTATTTTAATGAAATTTTTTATGTGATGAAAACCCTATATGATATCACCTTTACCTTATCAAGAAAAGGTTAATTTGGAATGTCTCAAGTTGGAGACTGAGGATATGGAAGACATATAAACTTGACGAGATCCTTTGGGCTAGTAAAGCTTACACTCTTCTTAAATTTTATAAGGCATCAAATTCAAATCAGGAGGTTGCTTATATCATGCATTATGAACCTCCATACACATAAATATGTATATATATATGTGTAAATGAAAATTTTCCATATGCATGTCTTGATGTCTTTGAAGATTCGTTCTAGAAATGGAATGATTGCTAGACAAAATTTAGGCTATGTTTCTCAATGTAAGAAAGGTAATGCTTGCTCATAAAAACTATATCAAACATGTTTCCTCATGATAATTGGATAGGAGGTAATACTTGGTATGGAATTACTTTACTTAATAATTTATACTCACATATATACCCATATATATGTATATACATACATACATGAGCTATACCTTCTTTATTTATTATTGCATATTTTATTCACTTCCATGCTAGTACTTGCATGTTCTTACATTTGATCCACTTCATTACTTTATATGTTCTAATGAAAAGATTGTTGGATGATTTGTATGCAAGTAGTCATGTTATATTGATACAAAATTAGTACTTGCATAGATTACGTGTGGTTTAAAGAAAAGATGGACATAGCAACATTGATAGTAATCTAACATGAAGTCTTTATGACTATTTTTGTATGAGCACAAACATCAAGTATGATGTTTTTGGTGTGAATTATGTGATGATCATGTTATGATTTAATATTGAAATTTATTTACTTTCATTTTTGTACTTTCAAGCTCAAACATTAGAACATCTACCCTTCTTGATATGCACGAATGAAAGGATTACTGAAGGGGATTTCTTGCATGCTAAAAAACTAGTTAACTTGATTTGTATACTTATACTTGCAAAGATTTACTGGTTGCTTAAGAGATGTTGGACTAAGCAATGTTGATGGTAAACTATTATATTTTACTCATGATTAACTTTGAATGTGCACAAGCATCAAGTTGGTGACGTTTGATGTATTCTATGTGAAGAATTTGATAGAATTCGACAATGGCATGTTCTATTGCTGGTATTCTATTACTCCTATTCAGTGTTGCATTGCTATTTTTCCTTGTGTTGGGTCGGGTATTCTTCGATGGACTGAAGAATTCCAAGGAAGTGTTTCACTTTGTGGTAGAGTGGAAACGCGCTCGCACAATTTTATCACCCTCAAGATGGTCAAAGGAGTTCAAGGTCGAAGGGATCTTGTTAGGAAGGCACAAGTGTTTAGTATATTGTATAGTTTTGTTAATGACCAAGAGGTCTATTGTAAAGGATATATTCCCATTTTACTTTTCCTTATAAATGTCACATGTACTTTAAATTAATATTTTAGTATAGTTCTCTACCTTTTTCTTGTACATTGGACAAGTGTCATCCTAGTATGTGTGATGATATGTAAATTGTGTTTTTATTTAAGCTTAACTTATGGAGGTTATTACATTTTTAGACATATGTGGTTATCACTTCTATGAAATTTACCCCAGGATTACACTTGGCTTTGTTCATTCTGTTACTCCATACCCAAAAATTTGGTTGTACTATTTTATAGAATTTTAACATAGTGAAATGAATTTGGGTTAATTTTGTCAGTCTTGTGTGAAACAAGGCCTTACATTAACAAAAAAGAGTGGAAACAAAGGATTGAATCCTTAACTACTTCTTAGGAACTGAATGAATATCAATGATTTGTGAAGATGATAAAGATTCTCCCATAGTTCAACTACCTCTAAGTGATGGTGTTATTGCTGCCAAAGTTGCTCAAGAGGTATGGTAGAGGCCTGGGGCTTTATGTGGTTATCAGAGTAAGTCAAGAGAGTTCACTACCCTGATTGGAAACATGAAAAAGGGTTGATCTTATGGTTTCTAGAATATGGCTTGTAATTGAAACTTATATGCACAAAGCTCCTTTTATGTTAGGCCTCAGGGAACCAAATATTTTAGTGAACTAGATTTGTAAGTCAAGCTATTTGTTTTCCTTCAAGCAATCCTCATATTTCCACAATGTAGAGGATCACACACTTTGCATCGTTCATCAGATGTTTGAGGCATGGTTGTTTGTAGCCCAATTGTTGATGAAGGAAAATAGATAGCTTGGCTTACAAATCTAGGATAGACCATGACAATTCAATAGGATCATCTAAAGATTATTGAAAAACTAAAAGGATTTGAAAATTTCTTACAGACATTCAAAAAAAATTTCTTTATAAATTCAATTTCCTCAATATGCTTATATGAATAGATTAGCAAAGGCCTACCGACTACAAAATAAAATAAAAAATCTCAATTTTTATTCCTTATGAAAGTGCTAAACCTTTCTTTACTTGTGCATCCCCTGCATGCAAGAGAGTTGTTGGAAAGTGATGCATGAGCTTCATTGTCATATAATTCACCTTAGTTTCTATGCTCAATTCTCCTTGTAGTTATCTCACTTTGCATGAGAAGAAAAGTTAGGAAATAATTATATTTTGCATGAAGATAAAAAGTGTTTTTAAATATAGAGTTTTCATGAGTTTGTCATCTACATATTATATGCTTATTATGCATGATAAATTGCATCCAGAAGAAATTGTAATTGAAAGCCTCTATAAAAAGAGGTCATATGTAATTAATTTAATTATATGCAATAAATAAAGAGATGAGGTTTTGTGTTTGTGTATCTAAATTCTCTGTTCCCTATTTTTACTTTGTTTTCTTGTTCATGTTTTGAAATCTACAAGAGTGATCATAATGACACAAGCTAGAGTGGCCAAAATACAGTCGTATTGTTTTGCAGCATCCATTAAAGTGTTTGATGAGGAAACTAAGGATGATTACAACCATTGAAAGAAGGCACCCTAGATTCCTAGGTTGTATCATAGACAAAAGGATTTGTTTCACCTTTTCAAATTGTTGGATAAATAATAGACATTATGTAATCAATATAGTTAACAAATAGTTATTTATAGGTTACAACAATTACATGATTTCATTTTATGTAAACTTGTGTAAATATACGTCTCTACGAATGATCAAGGTGAATTGAGTTTTCTGGTGTGAAACATTATTGTGGATTTTGCTTATTATTTTTATTGCTTTCATTTGGTATGAAGAATATGGTGATCTTTTTGGCTGTGGTTGTGTGAAATATTGATTTGTAATATCAAGCTATTGATGACAATACAAAAGGAGGTGAAGAGTATGTGATCATCCTCTTCCTGCAAGAGTTGAATTTGCAATGTGATCATGTAATCGCATGTGGTAGCAGATAGTTTGGAGATGGCATGAAGAAGATAGTTGTTTGAAAAATGTATAGCTTAGAGAGAAGTATTTTGGGAGGAAAAGATATAGAGAGGCTTTCAAAGTCAAGATTATTCTTGTTGTGAATTACTTGTGCCTATAGAATTCCTTTGAATTATTTATTCTAAGTAAATTTATATGATTTGACGTGGCTCATGGGAAAGGTGTTTTGTGTTTGAAAATTTGTGTTTTTTTTAATCAAGTCAATGAAAGATCATGGTTGAATTGGGTCTTGGAAAACTACATTTGGGTCTTGAGAACAATTTGACGATTTTCCAAAACATATTATGATCATTTAGTTGTATTGGATTGTCCTATAAAATGTCTGGCAAGGTGATTTTTCCATCCTATTAAAATTGTTATGAAAATGAAGGTGTCTCAACTTTTGATTTTTCCATAGCATTGATTTTTTAAATATTTAATGTTGCTAATTTTCTCATGTTGTCTTTGTACCATAGAAAAATGGATCTTTGACATTTTCATGGTCTTTTAGGTCTTTCTCTCATGATGTTTGATCTATTTTGTTGTAATTTAACTTCGACATTCACATTAGGTCCTTAATATTCAAATTATGATGTCTTATGAAGGTGTTGTGAAGTGTTGTAACACATTTCTACACTTTTCTAGACTCTTTTCATTACAATTCATCTAAATATCACCTTTTTATTCCTTATCAAGTCCTATTTTGATGTTGTAAAGTCTTGTAACAAGATTTCACACTTTTCTAGGCTTGATTTCACTATTAACACCTTTCTTATGCTTTATTTGACCCCTTTATGCACTCATAAGACTTAATTAAGTGTGTTTTTGAATGTAAACCTGACAAACCTCATTAAATGCAAGATAATTCCCAACGCCCACTTATAGGCCCAAGGTTGGACCCATTCAACATGGGTGGTGAATGAGTCCCTCTTGGCTCCAAATTCAAAATAATTCAAATTTTCTTTTTGGGTTTTTATTCAAAAATTCCTTATGTCGGCCTATGATGTTGTATTATTGGACTATTAGGGCATAAGTGTGTATAAATAAGTGATTTTCTTTTGTTTTTAACCCCCATTCATCAAATTCACTTGCATTCAATCATTCAACATCAACTAGCATCGAAGCGCTTTGCATCATTCAATCAAGCATTCATCAAGCATCTTGGAGTAGCCATTGGCATATCTTCATATTTCTTCAACAAGATTGTGGTGAGTTTAGGACATTTTCATGTTGTTTATTCATCATTCCTTGTTTATTTCATTTCATTTCTTCATTAAGGGCTTGATTACCAAAGTGGGATTTCACCAAGGAAAATCCATATACTCTAACCCTTAACCATTTTTCCCCTTTTGCAAGTGTGTTTGCAGATTTTTGTATGTATCTTTTTCAACCAAATAGGCGTTGAAAGGTGGTCAAGAAGGAAAAAAAGTGTTTCAAGTAAACTAAAACCTATTTCAAGCTTGGAGACAACCTACAGTCCATTTTTTGCAGATTTGACTCCGTCGACAAGAAGACAAGTGTAGATGTGGAGCTACATGATTGAATTTTGATTTCACATATTTTTGGTGGAGTGATTCACCATTAGTGGTGATTGAGTCCCACCTAAGGGCCAAAAAAGTTGATTTTGATAGATTCTAGTTCCCAAAAATTGAAAATCATTTTTTAGGTGTTTTTGTTAGTAGTAGGACTGATTTTCCATGAATGGTGAATGAGTCCCATTGGTGATTTACACTGATTTCATCTAGTATTCAGAACATTCTAGATTCATCATCAATTCCCAAGTGCACTCTTTTCAACCTTCTTCAATTTTTTTTATATTTACTCATGTTTTAGTTCATTCTTGCATACCTCACTATATTTTCAAATACTGCTTATTTCATAGGTTTTTCATTCATAATCAATCAATTACATCATTTAGTTGCATTCACAACATTCCATTTAGTCATACACACATCACACAATCCTTTATTTGAGTGAACCACTTCAATTTTGGGGTTCTATCTCTCTCCTCTTAGGGGTAAGATCCTAAGAGTGTAAGAGAAGTATATAGACACCACAAAATTGTTTCTTCATTTTGGTGAACTTGCATATTGAACTCTTTATCTTTCTAATTTCACTTGCATATTGCATCCTAGGTTTGATTTGCATCAACACTCACTTAGGTCTTGTTTTGTTTTTTTATCCTAGGGTTTCTCAAACTGCATTAGTAAAAGACTCATTTAGATTCCTTTTTTGCATATCAAATGATTAGAAAACTAAAAATTTATATTTTCATGTTCAATTTTCATATGCAAAGCATTGAAATCACTTTAATTTTTTTGAAAAACACACAAAAATATCATACCTGGACTCATTCAACACCCTAGGCGAGTCAATCCAGCTGCATTTTCTGCATTGAAATTTCTAGCATTTTCACAGTATTTCCTACATTTTGTTTCCTGTTACTTCCTTCTTGTTTTAGTTTATAGAATTTATGTCACTAGTATTTTTTTGTTCCTAGTTTGCATTTGCATTCAACCCATCTTTTTTGGTACTTGTATGAGTGTTTGGTGCCCCATTGATAATACTTTAGTGACATGAAGTTCTAGACTCATTGCTTCCCATGATAGCACTTTTTTTGTGGACCTTGGGATCTCAAGAGCTCCTACTCCTAGTATGGAAAATGGTGCATTAGGAATGGATACTACCCCTAATACACTTTTACATTCACATGCCATGCATGTTGACACACAAACTAGTTTCATTCTGCAAGAAAAAGTCATTAGTATTCATGAGTATTTTTCTCACTTACAACAAGATTTATCCCTTGAAAACATTTCCACCACTGCCATACTTGCCATAGAAAACCTTCATTTCTTGATTGAAAGTGACAATGGCTTACAAGTTATGAAAATAATAGTTGAGATATACAACAAACATGTTCCTTCCAAATCCCAATCAGCAAACATTATTGTGAGCCAAGGAGGATCTCACATTCCTCCCCCTTCAACCATAGCATCCATACCCACCTATACCACTCCTCAAGTTACAACAACCATGCAATGTGTTAGTCATGTGACTCCTTCTTTCACTATTCGAACTAGCATTCCTAGTTCTTTTGTGGCATCGAATGTTCCCTCTTCCACCTTCACTCCTCTTAGGGTTCCTTTCATTTCTCCTAACATTACATACACTCCACCACCATTTTCCCTTCCACCTCATATCACTTACACCAATACCATCATTACACAAATCTTTAACATTTCCTCCATGCAACAAAAAATCTCCACCATTAGCCAAAGTCAAAATGCTCCACCCACATATAATGTTTGTAGTAGCCCATTATCCTTAGAGATCTTATGCACACATATGCCACAAGGAATTGAAATGCCTAGGTTTTAGAAGTACAGAGGTAAAGGAGACCCTACTAATTATGTCAATGCCTATACAACCCTGTGTAATGACTTTTTCCTTGATGATAAGCTATTAGCCATTCTTTTTCCTAGGACCTTAAAGGATACTGCATTGGAATGGTTTTCAAACTTATGCAATCATTCAATCTGATCATTTAATGAACTTGTGGATTCCTTTATAAGTCATTTCCAAGTCCATATGACTCCCAAAAAGACCATGGCTGATATGACGAGATGTAAACAAAACATAGATGAAAAAGTAATTGATTTCATTTCACGGTATCAATCATTGTATGCTCAAATTGATGTTAAGATTCCTAATTCGCATCTCCAAAAGATGTTTATCAAAAACTTGCACACTCACCTTAAGGATAAGTTGACTATGATGAAATTTCCTCTATTCATGCATTTATGCACAACCCTTTATGACTATCACAACTCGGTTACTAGTCGTGATTCAAAGGGTATGTGCAGGATCATGATGGGCCAAAAAGTAGCGATATGATGGGTATGTGTAGCCTCGTATGTGGCTAACGAATTTTTTTTACCCAAAATTGATGAAATGAAAATGGTTTTTAACAGAGATTCTCAGCTTTCTGGAAATATAAATTATGCTTTACTTTGAATTTAATAAATAATTATTATTCATTTTCTATTTAAACTATTACTAAATTCTTGATTGATAAGTTGATTGAAAAACATCTATGGCTTTCAAATGGTATCACAATTTTTGAATCCAAAATATGTGTCACATTCTATGCTTCACATACTATAGGATTAAAAAAAAAAGAATTTCATGAAATTTTGACCAAGTTAAGTTGGTCAAACATACGAGTTTTTATATTTTTTAAAAGTTGTAATAAAAATTCATGATTAATTATTTACTTGGAAAAAATATTAAAATATGCATCACATCGGACATGAGTCCCTCTACTCTTATATCTAAAATCTTATAAAAAAATATTATCATTTTATTGTGGTTAGGGTGGTCAGACAGACACCTACTTATTTTTTCCCTAAAATGTAAGTACTACTACATTGAAATTTCAAATTTTCACCAAATAGATTTAAAAAATAAAAATTAAACCTAGTATTTTAGAAACTACATTCAATTTGCTACATATTCTATTCTTACATATTTTTCAAATAATATAGATATCTTATTCAAAATTTTACGTCAAGTTGCCTAACTCTGATTTTTTGGAATTTTTTGCCACTTAAGGGCCTATTTTTTCCATTATGATCCTACATATACACCAAATTCCACTTCTAACCGAGCTGAGAAGTCTAAACAAGACAACCAAAATAACACACAAAAATTTAGAAAACCAAATCAAGGCTTCTTACAGTTCAATCCCCCTCCTCCACAACCAACCAAACCTATTTCGAGTCAAGTGGTCATTTTCAAAGTAGCGGTGCCCTTTACCTATGGGGAATCGAAAAGACAATTTACCCCCTTACCTAATACTCTCCATAACACAATGAATCAATTGCTCCAACAACAAATGATCACTTTTCCCACCGTTAAACCACTTGATACCAACAAACCCTTACCACCTACCTTCAAACCAAATGCTTATTGTCATTTTCATCACCAAAATAGACATGACACCGAACAATGTAAGCGTCTCAAACACTTAGTTCAAGACTTCATTGATTCTGATCATTTGTCCATTGCACGTGTCAATGATCAAGGCAATAAGTTTGTTGCACCCCCTAATCAGAATTTACAAATCCTTACCAAGCCCATTCCTAAACACAATGTTTCATTTTTCAAAGCAAGTGAACCTTCAAACACTCATGTGATGAACATTGATACAAATAATGAGCAACACGATATTACTCCAAATGTTACCCAAGTTAATCCTATGAATGAACTTGTGGGTATGATAGACATTGTCCCTGGTAAGGGCCCAACCAACAAATCTCTTGATATTACTTTTTCTTCTCATGGTATACTTAAAATGCTTCTCGATGGTCCTCTTTACATAGCCAATCGTGTCTATGATAAGCCCACCAATGGGATATTAATAGATCCCACCTGTGGTGAGAATGTGATCACAAAAGAGTTTTTAGTATTACATGATCTCTATCAAGATGATTATGATAAACCTACCGCATGGATTAAAACACATACTAGTTTTGCATGCCCTATGATCAAATTGATCATACTCCCATTAAAAATAGGACCCAAAACTTTGGATGTAACAGTTTTTATTATTCCACAATCAGATCAATTTCATCTTTGGCTATGCCATCCTTGGCTTCGCTTGATGAAAGCAGTTCCTTCTGTTGTTCATAAGTGTTTGAAGTTTCCACATGGTAGTGAGATATTTACCATACATCATAGTCACTTTAATCTATTGTCTCCTAAAGTAAATTTCACCTTAGAAGATTTTTGGCCTGAACCTATGGAACCCATCACCCCTCAAAAAGATTTATTTTTCATTACCTATCAAAATTTCAAAGCCAAACAAATAGCCGAGTTGTCTCTTCGCTCAATGTCCCCATCCACTTCTGCTACACCTATCCTAGATGAGACAATGCTTTAGCCTGAGTCTAAAACTGAACAAACAATACCACCACATGAGCAACCAACCATATACAATTACCCTTCCTCATTTAAATTCCCAAGAGATAATGAAATCAATCATGTAATGCCTCCTCGCATTAAACAAGTGTATAAAGCTAAAGAGAAAGTGATTGACCCATATTCTTCAGTTTCTTCTGTTCTTCACCCTCTAGAAGAAAAGGAACCTATGGTGGATCAACCTTCTCTTACATATCAACAACTTCAAAATAAAATTAAAAGAAATTGTGGTGCTAGAGAGTATAGGCATCATTTTCATCTCCTTGCTCGTCACATGCAAACCTAAAAAAATAAAGAAAATCAACCTTCTCCTTTGAAATAAGCAATATATGACCAACCTCCTCTTAATCTGCCGCAAGATAGTATGATAAAACAGACCCAACAAAATGATCTGATTCAACAACCACAACTATTGATACATCCTTCCTTGGAAATTACCCTTCATCCTCCTATCCTAATTAATCTTGATGATGATGAGGAGGAGATCACAAAAATAGATGAAGAAGTGCATAACAATCTAAATGCTTTATTTTCATCTATCATGATCTTAAATGATAAATATTCTACACCACTTGTGAAGAACCTGGTACATCACCTAGTTTGACACTTGCAGTTCCCCCATTAGACAATCAACCGCCCTTGCAATACACTAAACATGATTGGGAGGTGGATGACTTGTTAGATGGTTGACTTGCACTCACCTTGCTAGCATTTTTACATTTTCCTTTTTCATTTTCTTTTCTTTGGTTTCATTACATGTGTTTATCATGTTCCCTCGTAATGTGTGTTTGATGTTCTCTCTCTCTTTTGACATTCTTCTATTTGTACCTCTATTGGTTTTTAAAGGAGATTCTCATCTTTCCACCAATATAAATTATGTTTTACTTTGAATTTAATAAATAATTATTATTCATTTTCTATTTGAATTACGACTAAAGTCCTAATTGATAGGCTGATTAAAAAACATTTGTTGCTTTCAAATGGTATCACATTTTTTAAATCCAAAACATGCATCACATTCTATGCTTCACATACTATAAGATTAAAAAAAATATATTGAAAATTTTCATGAAGTTTTGACCAAGGGTATGTGCAGGATAATCATGGAAAAAATAGGCCCTTAAGTGACAATGAAATTTCAGAAAAATCAGAGTTAGGCAACTTTACATAAAAAATTGAATAAGTTATCTATATTATTTCAAAAATATGTAAGATAGAATCTGTGGAAAATTGAATGCTTGGTTTCTAAAATACTAAGTTTATTTTATTTTTTTTAAAGTCTATTTGGTGAAAAATTTAAATTTCAATGCAGTAGTACTTAAATTTCAGGGGAAAAATAAAAAGTAGGTGTCTGTCTGACCACCCTAACCACAATAAAATGATAATATTTTTTTATAAGATTTTAGATATAGGTAGAGGTC
>VDFB02174206.1:0-29716 GCA_007258455.2 Sequoia sempervirens
GGGTGGATTCAATCAGAAACCTATCTCTCCCTACAAGTAAAACGCAGGTGCATTCCTTTTTCGGTAAAGTTAACTTTATCCGGAGGTTCGTACCTGATTTCTCAGAGCTGACGAAGGAGATTTCAGCAATGATGAAGAAGACGTCTACATTTGTGTGGACGGACGAAGGCAAACAGGCCTTTATTAAGATTAAAGAAGCTATTGCAAATGCACCAGTGTTAGTTCGGCCTAGCTTTCAAAAGGATTTCATTCTTTATTGTTACGCGTTGGAACATTCATTGTCTGCCATTTTGACACAACAACTCAGCGAGGAGGGTGAATCTCCTATTGCTTTTATGAGTGCTAATTTCAAGGATGCTGAGATGCGTTATTCCCAGATCGAGAAGAACGCTTATGCTGTCGTCAGAGCTGTCAAGAATTTCAGATTTTATCTTTTGAATTCACATACTACGGTGTATGTCACCGATCCAGCAGTAAAAAGTGTACTTACTCAACAGGAGATGGGTACGAAAAGAGGGAATTGGATCGCAAGAGTTCAAGAATATGATCTGGAGATTAAGCCGACCAAGCTTGTTCGCGGGCAAGGTCTTTGTAGATTGTTGGCGGAAGATGGAGATCGCAAGTTCAAGAGCAATGGTGGAATTGGTTTAGAAAAAGAAGTTGAAGAAGACCTACCTTTGGTCTTACTAGTTAATTCTGCAGAAGAATGGTACACACCATTATGGTATTATTCAACGTATGGAGAATGTCCACGTCACATGGACAAACAGCAGAAAAGAACATTGAAATTGAAAGCACAGAATTTTGTGCTTGTTAATAACGTTCTGTACAAGCGTGGCCTTGACGGAACTTTCCTATTATGTGTCGGAAAGGATCAGCAGCGAAGGTTGTTAGAAGCTTTTCATAATCAGGCATGCGGAGGACACTTTTCATCAAGGGTCACTGCATTTAAGATTCTACGAGCACAGTTTTATTGGCCAACTATGTTTCGTGATGCATATGATTGGGTGTACAAATGTCAGCTATGTCAGCAGTTTGCTGGTAAAGTGAAATTGGCATCTTTTCCACTCAGGCCAGTTGTTATTGACGCTCCATTTCAGCAGTGGGGTATTGATTTTGTAGGACCTGTCAATCCAGTTTCCAGTAAGGGGCATGTGTTTGTCCTTACAGCGACAGATTATTTTACAAAATGGGTTGAGGCAATTCCTACTAAACGAGCTACGTCCGAAGTGGTTTGCAGCTTTCTAAAGGAGAATATCATTTCTCGCTTCGGAGTTCCTCGGAAAATTGTTACTGATAATGCTACTTGCTTCTCGTCAGAGGAGATTTTGAGTTTTTGTTTTGATCACGGCATCATGCTGTCACATTCATCAGATTATTACCCTCAGGGTAATGGACAGGCCGAATCATCCAATAAGAACATTGTAACAATTATACGCAAGTTGGTTGAGTCAAATCAGCGAACTTGGCATACTAAGTTATATGACGCTCTTTGGGCTGATCGTATAACTCCTAAAAGAGCTATTGGCACCTCGCCTTTTATACTTTTGTATGGTACAGAAGCTATTCTGCCCATTACATTGGAATTATCTGCTTTGCAGTTGGCATCAGCAGTGGAAGATGAAGAATTTCATGATCCTATTCAGAAGAGAATTTTGCTCCTGATGAAACTTCAAGAAGAAAGGACGGAGGTTGTCGATAAAATCACTCAGCATCAAGAAAGAGTGAAGAGAATTTTTGATAAGAGAGCTCGTCACAGAGACTTTCAAATTGGAGATCAAGTCCTTTTGTGGGACAAAAGGCATGAGCCAAAAGGAATGCATGGAAAATTTGATTCCTTATGGTTAGGGCCCTTCCAGATTCATGAATCAGCAGGAGAGAACACTTATATTCTTTCACATCAGGATGGGAGGCTCTTCCCGCTTCCTTATAGCGGGCAATATCTTAAGCACTTCAACCTTCCGGGGGAGGAGTAATGTTGTAAATATTTTGTAAGTATTTTTTATGTTTTATCGTTGTGTAGTTATGTTTTTCCCCGTTCTGTGATGTTTTGTCGTGTTATAGGTGATTTAAGTAGTCTTGTTTTAGGTGATTTTTAGGTTAAGTTTTTAGGAACTTTTAATGTTTAGGTGATTAGGAAAGTCCTGACTCCATATACCCAACTTATAAGTCACTGGTCTACGAAAACACTAAGATTCTAGGGATCTCCTATGCCGTAAGTATCCGACATGGTCACCAGACGGAGCCTAATGTTGTACCCAAAAGCAAAATTTTTGCTTCACTAAGGCATTTTGCTTAATTGAGTCTTATTTGTTGAAATTAATAGTCAAATAATTAGTTTTGGGTTTCCAAATGTAAGGTTGGTGTGAATTACTATATGGAATTACAGAAGGAATTTAAGAAAAGTGAAAATCACGAGCGAAAAGCGTCAAAATTTTCTATCTCTCTTTGAAGAGCACATTAGAAATAGGCGCCCTATCTTTAAGGGCAGAGATCACATTTTTGGGTTGTCACGGCGAGACATTTTCGGCATCCGCGATGACTTCACGTTGACTATCAAGCTTTAGCGGACTGTTTTGGCGGAGTTCTGAATACGGTGCAGTCAGTAACAAGAATTGGCTATGCTTGGAGAAAAGCGAAGCTTTTCAGAAAGGCTTTTTGAGGTGCAGAGATGTAGGTTTGACTGCCATTCAAAGGCGTTTATCTCATTAGTTCAAGCAGCGATGCATCCGTCGAGGATAGATGCGGGAGTTCTTGAGATGCACGAACACGAGGTCAAGCGTTGGGTCAAATCTGAATCAAACTATCGAAGAAAACAAGAGCACATTTTTGAAAGGTGCCCTGGCACCGGTTTAATGCTTTCTTTCAGTGATTTCCAGATCGGTCTCAGGTATTTATATTCGACTTTTCAGATTTACTTTGTCTCCGTGGTCGGAAGATGTCTGTCGAAACTGCGGTCCGAGGTTTTATATTATTTTTATTAGTTTCCGAAATGACTAGAATGCAGGAATGAAAAGAGCAACTTTGAAAAGGCTCTTGTTTTCACCCCTCAGATGATGTTTTAGGGGAAATGTGCTAACTGCGGCCGTCGTGCGAAGGAGCTTAGCTTCGCAGTGAACCTGAGTTCCAGTCCTAAAAGTTGATAAAACAGAAGTTATGAAGGATTTTGTTTTTCCCTTCGTTCGAGATACAGAAGTTGAAATTTGACTAAGTCAGGGAAAAAGCGCAGCTTTTCAAAAAGGAGCTTGGATTTTTGAGCCTTCAGATGTCAGTTTTATGACGTGCAGTCTCAAGATGTCTTTTGATCAGTTTTTACTCAGCTCTGCAATGCACCTGTCAGCCAGCCAATTGGAGAAGTCAGTCGACCAGTGTCAGAGGATGAACAGAGGTCCCGACAGAGGTTTTGGCCTAAATTTTCATGAAATTTGGCTAAGTCTGGAATTCGCCCAAGAGCTCAAATTTGAATTTTCGAAAGTGAGTTGAATGGACGCCTTAACTGGAGTTCTGACTGCAGTTAGACTGAACGATTTCTGGGTTGTTATCTTCAGTTCGTATATTGGCATGTGGAGTGATCTTTCAGTTTGCATGTCAAGTTAACTAGTTTGCATGTTCAGTTAACTATCTTGCATGTTGAGTTAACTTGATTGCATGTCCACTTAACTGAAGATTATCAGTGAACGTCAACTGAAGTTCACATGCATGGCGAATTTGGTTGCAATTGTGAAAGTTTTTGTGAAGATGGCGCTTCATTAAGTGTTAACTGAACTTGTCAAAAGGGTCGCCATATTTAGGTTTTAAATGATGAAGCATTAAGTTAGTGAAGCTACGCACTTTCTAAGGAATGTCAACTGAAGTTCCAAAAGGGGCGCTATTTTTAGATATTTTTAGTGAAGCATGAAGGTGAAGTTGGCACTTGTTGAAGGCCAAACTAAAGTTCCAAAAGGCTAGCTATTTTTAGCATTATTATTGCATGAAGATGGCGAATTTCTCTTTGCAATGAATCTTGTTAACTAAAGTTATCAAAAGGCACGCCTTAGGTTAAATTTGATGAATCTAAAGCAAATGTGAAGGATGGCGAACTTAAGATCAAGTGCTAACTGAAGTCAAAGTCACATGAAATTGTTAACTGAAGACTTGAAAGGCAAACCCTAAAGCATGGCGTCTTATTTAGCATATCTGAGTTTCAGTTAACTAAGATGGGGTCCAATAAGAAGCCAAGCGCCATTTTTCAAGGATTTCATGCTTTGTACGAATTTCATTAATAAAAGTCTATTCATTTCAGCAATGGCGTCCATTATTGCATCATCTTTTGCTCTGAAGTTCATATTCTTCTTGAGCGACCAGCAAGCTAAAGGTGCTACAGGTGTCTGATTTCAGCGTTCTTCGAAGCAACGAGTTCAAATTGTTCAGAGGAAGTCAATTCTAGACTTTATTTTCACTTTGCATGCAGGTTTCATCAAGTTCCAGAGAAGAGGTTGGCTGATTTTTCAGAAGCAGACAAGCAAAACTTTCTATCTTCTGTCTTATTTCTTCTATTTCTCATCTTAGGTACTTTCTTCGCATGTCAAAGAAATTCAACACATATTCAGAATCTGATCATCTGGGTTCGCGTATTTCAGCATTTGCAGCAAAACCCACGTCTTAGATTTTTTTCGAGAAAATCGCCCCGTAGTCTTCATTCTGAAGCTCTGTGCTTTTTTCCGAAGATTTCTTTGCATGTGGGATAAAATCACATCTTTTTGAAGATCTCATCATCTGGGTTTGTTCAGAATTCCGTTGTGCACAAAACCCATGTTTCAGATTTTCTCATGAAAAATTGCCTCGAGAACCTCTAAAACCCCTGAAGTTCTCGACTGAAGAATCTTTGCATGTCAAGCTAAACAACGTGTTTTCGCAATTCTGACGTTGTGGGTTGTCTTAGAATCCGTTTCTAGACAAAACCCATGTCTCAGAATTTTAATTGAAACCATCTTCGAAGCCGAGGTATTTTTTTAGCCTCACCAGGAGCCATTTTAGCTTTCCAAAGAAAGTTGTCAGAATATAGCCGTGTTCACAGTCAACGGGCAAGTTTTTCAGAAGGCAGTTCAACTAGACTAAATTCAAGACCAAATCGGTCTTAATTTAGGTTTTCATCAAAGCAGCTGGCAATAAAACATTAAGCTGCAGAAGAAATAGAAGCCACCACTTCATTTACGGAGCCGCCAAAGTCACTCAGATACTGTGCCATTATCTTCATAAAATGGTACCTACGCTGATCTCGAGGTTGTGCAAACCGAGTTTCAGAAGCATGTTCTTGATATCTTGATGAAGGTTCTGATCACATTTTCAGTAATTTCAGCTAGTTTCAAGAAGGCGGCTGAAAATGTTAAAGAATGTATGCACAATTACAGAAAGTGACAAAGAACTGAAGAGACAGATTATTATTTTTGGGCAGCATCAAAGTGCCAGATGACAGAGAGATCGACGAGTTCTTGGTCGAAGTGTTAGACCGAGTTGACATGGAGTGATCTGTCAGTTAGAACGTGCAGTTAATTTCTAGGGTTGAGTCGACGCGTGATTAACTTGACTTCCAGTCTTGAGTTCACTTGCGACTTAACACATGCTTATCTCATCCTCGGAATTATCAACGGGAGTTAGGATTAGAGGTTTCGGTTAGCGAAGGTAGTGGCGATTAACTGCTTTAAATAAGGGCGTGCATGCTTGCACATGTCCAATTTAGGTTATTTGTACCGGTTAACGAGGGTAGTTTCCAGTTAAGCTGTATAGTTCTTCATTAGGGTTAATAGGCGAATCTTGCATGCATTGCGAAGCGTAGTGAACTCAAGGTGATTTTAGGGTTACCTACACCTTGATGTATATAAATAAGAGCTTTTGCTCATTTGTAATAACTTTTGCTTGAGAGAAATATATGCTGCGCCTACCTTGCCCTCAATATTGCTCTTTTTGTATTGGTTCATGTGTCTTCGCTATTGCAATTAATTGTTATGCCACATAGGGTTTCATGCAATTGTAATGGTGAATTCTTTCTGTCTTGTGAATCTTTTATTGTTATGATTAAGCGTTATGCCACATAGGGTTTCGTAAGATTGTGATGATAAAAGCGTTTTGTGAAGTCCTTACTATGCTGATCGAGTGTTATGCCACATAGGGTTTCATAAGATTATCATGGTAAATCTTCTCATAGTTTAGATAAATCTGTTTTGTGAATTCTTTTGTCATTACGATCAAGTGTTATGCCACACAGGGTTTCATAAAGATCTTGATGATAAAAGCCGTTTAGTAAGTCTCTACTGTTATGATCAAGTGTTATGCCACACAGGGTTTCATAAGATCATCTTGGTGAATTCTTAAATCTGTTTTGTGCCCAATAAGCTTGTTTAGATTGAGATGATAGTTGCGCCACCTTGCCTTCAAGTAGAGAGTCTAAACTCGTTTATCGTCCGATAGTCATCCCTGCTCCATTTCCTCATGCTCTGTTTTCTTGAGGCTGGATAGATTTAAAGTAGTTAGCTTAGTTGTAGTTAATGATCTGCGAACCAGAAAATCCTTAGCTGCAGCGTTCTTGGTTTTCTTAACCTTGTGCCTCTTCGGTGAGAACAAAAGATAGGACTTAGATTACTTTTCTTTTCCGTGCATTCCAGCACAACGAGGGAGCTTCCCCTCCTAATTTGAAGAGCACTCATTGCGTAGTGTACATAGCTGTCCGTACAAACCTGCACTCCAGAGGTGTTAGATTTTACGCCAACACAACATAAAAATGCCTTAAGAGGTCAAACATGAACTGCAAATAAATGCTCCAACAGGAAATGAAGTACTCAAAGTTGACAAACTCCACACTGCTTAAAATAGAATTCACTATAAATAGTAAACTCCTAGAAAATGCCAAGGAACCTCAAAACAGGAAACCCTAATTTTACCTCACACACGCCTACAGGCTTCCGGAATAGGCTGATGAGTGACAGAACAGATTACTAATGAGAAGGGGACATTACACATTATAGGACACCAGGTCCTCCTTTATATAAAACAAGGTTCTCCATTATAGGACACGACGTCCTCCATTATAAAACACAAAGGTTCTGCATTATTGGACACAAGTTCATCCATTATAGAACACAAGGTTCTCCATTATAGGACACGAGGTCCTCCATTATAGAACACAAGGTTGTCCATTATAGGACACGAGGTCCTCCATTATAGGACACGAGGTCCTCCATTATAGAACACAAAGGTTCTCCATTATAGGACACAAGGTCCTCCATTATAGAACACAAAGGTTCTCCATTATAGGACACTAGGTCCTCCCTTATAGAACACATGGTGATGCAAATCTCGATTACCTTATGCTTGATTTAGTAGTCATTGCTTAGATGGTTACTCCCTTTCAAACCGGGTCCCTTGGAGAGTTTCATTCCTTCAAGCGCATTTCTTAAAAGAGTCGCTTCCTTCCTTACTTCCTTCCTCATCTCTCATTCCTTTATTTGGGACTTCTTTATCTTCATCTCTTGTCACTTGATTAGAGGTTGCTTCCACGTTGTGTGCTTGGCTTCCTTTTTATCTACATCTGTGTTCCGGTTCCCAAATTTCCTTGCACTTGTGACACAATTTTTCCCTTGTAAAGTCTTTTTGAATGTTGTTATTCCTAGGGTGTCTTCTTTGGTAAGTTTGCGTTAATTGTTCTTTCACAGGATGGCAGGATTATGCTCTGATACCACTTGTAATGTCCCTTATTGGTTGATCGTTAAAATGCCCTTAAATCTTACGAATTAGGATATACAAATATGCCCAAGAATCTATAACTTCAGTGATAAACCTTAATCCTTCCAAGAGTAACATTCAGCCTATTGTTGACTCGGATTATTATGCTTGCATGTATTGGTAAAAATTAGTAATATGCTGATATGAATGGATTAATATATGCTATCAAATCTGCTATATGATCTGCAAATACAATTGCTTTATAAGCATGACTAGACCTCATGTTATGGGTGCGATTTCTGATCTTTCAATCTAATTATATGCATGAGTGTGGAGTGAGAGGAGGCCTATCTTCCATTGTTTCTGAATTTGCTGAGTAAAATCTAAACTAATTGATGGCTCCCTAGAGCACTCTAGATTTGCTTTTCAAATGTGTATATATCTGCCACTATTCCATGATGATTCTTTCATACTTCCTATTGTCTCTTTATATCTCTAATAAGAAGAGATATATCTCTTGGTAATTGAGATGACTGTCTGAATGGTCATGACCTATCATTAATATTAATTAAATATTAATCGCTGCTTCTCTAATCGCTGCCTTAAGTTATTGCTATTTTCTTAATTGTTGATCCCTCTCAATCTTTTGTTTTATCTTTGACATATATGAATTTATTGGCTAATGTAAATAAAACTCGTTTTATTGACCGATCTAATCAAATGGTTGATAGCTTTGGAACCCACACGATAGTAGAGTAAAAATAATTTGCAATGAGTAGAGATGTAATTCTCTATGTCAGAGTGTCAACCAAGTATGCGGCGGTCAAAGTATGAGCCTAATAACATTGAGCAAATGTAGTGATTCCTGTTCACTCGATATCCAATCTTATATAATCACCGACAAAAAGGATGTTGGCTCCCTTTGATCGTCTAAGGAATATCCTCGGTAATACTAGGTGAGTTCCCGTTTGGTATGAGTTGTTCGATCAGAGGCAAGTATGTTGTTGTCGATGAAGTCCTAATGCCTATTTGTCGCCTCATTCCAAGCATGTTTCTTTTAAGCACCCGAAACAAAACTCCCTCATGGAAGAAAAGTTGTTCCTTTACAAAGTCACTCAGGAGAAATGATCAACATTCATTAACTTTGAGTGCAGGGAGGAATGTTTCCAATTCCATACTCTGGAATATACACTAGTCTCTTTGTCCATCAGGATGGTCATACCTTCGATGAAGGCTTCGGATTACCATAATGGCAATATTATCTTATACACCCGCAGTGAGACCTCGATACTCACTCAATACAATTCATATCCCCTATATTCTATTTGATCGTTGCACTTATTTCTTTTAATATATATATTATATGCTTCAATATATTATTTCTATATTGGTTTCATGTGTTATATTTTATAATAATTATAATCATAATAATATCAAATTATTAATATTGTTATATTTGATAACTATAATTATAATATTATTTCATGATAATTATAATTATATTAAACTGTTAATATTTTTTTATATGTATTTTGTTATCTTAGTGTTATACTTTCAAGGACATGACAAAATAACTCAAGCTAAGAAAATTGAGGCAACTAGATTGCATATGGAGGGGGAGGCATTAGGTAAAGGGATTCCAATGGAGAGTTGGCATCCTAGTATGGCAATGCCTACAGGATCAATGGATGTTGCTTCTCATGCGAGAGACGGTTCTACTAGGGGAAAGAAGAGAAGTATTAATGTTGTAGATATGTTTAATGTTACATTACGAGATGGGGCTGATTCCTCTATTGCTAAGTTTTTTTATGCTAATGCCATACCATTTCATGTCTCGCGTTTGCCATATTTTAAACAAATGTGCAAAGATATTATAGTTGTTTGTCCCTCATATGTTCCACCTAGAGAAATTAAGCTACGCACCACTCTTCTTGATAGAGAGTACTCCAAGGTGAGCATTTTGATGGAGGATATGAGACTAACTGGATGAGAGATGGATGCTCCATAATCATGGATGGGTGGACCGATATCAAACATCGGCCACTCATCAATATTATTGTCACTAGTTCAGCAGGCTCTTATTTTCTTAGAGCTATAGATTGTTCGGGAAAAAGGAAGGATGCAACTTTCCAATTTCAGATTTTGAGAGATGCCATAGAGGAGGTTGGAGCCTCTAATGTTGTGGAGGTAGTGACCAATTCAGCCCGTGCATGTAAATTAGCTGGGTTGATGGTGGAGAGTGCTTGTAAGCACATTTTTTGGACCTCTTGTGTGCATGCATTGAACAATACCTTGAAGGACATTGGGAAGATAGATTGGGTGAAGGCAGTGGTGTCAGAGGCTAGAGATGTGCAAATGTTCATTTGCAACCATCACATTTCACTTGCTTTATTTAGGACATTTTCAAGGAAGGAATTCTTCAAGCCCGTGGAGACTAGATATGCCAGCTACTTCATTTTATTAGAGAGGATGATTGAGGTCCAAGAAGCTCTACAATTAATGGTGGTCAATACAAAGTGGGGTAGATGGTATGAGTCAAGCACACCAGAGGGAAGAAGGGTGAAACAAAAAATCCTTGATGATGACTGGTAGTCCACAATGAGGTAAGAAAATTGGCATTGCTGATTTTATTATTTAATTCTTAATCTTAAAATGTTAATTTAATTCTAAGTTTCTAACTTGTGAAACATGTCCATTCTTTTTGATGATTTTAATTTTTGTAACTTGTTTGCACTTGTAGATATATGTTTGCTCCTTCATCTTGCCTATTGTGCGAGTGATTAGATATGTTGATACTAACTCTCCTAGCCTTGGACAAATTTATGAGACCTTTGATAGTATGATTGGACAGATCAAGCAAGCAATTCATAGTAGGGACCCTACTTTGGGATTTTATAACGAGCATCTTAGGCCCATTGTGATGCAACGGTGGGACATTATGAACACCCCGCTTCATATGGCAACCTATGCTCTCAATCCCAAATGGTGTGCACTGAGACCTGGGAGAGTGCCTCCATCTCATGATGAAGAGGTGAAAGAAGGCTTCATGAGGGCCCTTACAAAAATGTATTCTTCAGAGGAATCTACTCTACTTTGCACACAGTGGCTTGTATTTGCCAATTTTCATGGTCCAACCTTCGGCAAACTAGATGCGAGGACGAATAGAGCTACATTGGCTCAAACCGACCCTATTGGATGGTGGATGTGGCATGGGAAGGATGCACCGGAGTTGAGAATACTTGCCATTCGTCTTCTTTCACAAGTTGTGAATTCCTCTGTTGCAGAGAGGAATTGGTCCACATATAGCTTCATCCAATTAGTCAAGAGGAACAACCTTACCTCTAGACGATTGGAGTTGGTGGCTACACACAGTGCTTTGCGGCTACAGGATCGCTTGTCTACTAAGTATCGTCAAACTCCAGCCTTACGTTGGGATGTTAATCACGAAGATGTTATGCAAATTGAGGAGGATGCATAGGAGGGATTGGTTGGGCTTCCATTGGCTGAGGTAGCCCATTCTATTGGCACTAACAATGACTTAGACTCGAGCTCCAATGGCAACGCTGATTTAGACCTACTATCTACTGATTAGGGACAGCCATATATTTTCTTAGTTTTACGTTTGTCATTTCATAGTTGAAACTTGGAGCATTTGGGCATTTTTGTTATAATTATAAGATTCTTATATGATATGTATGCACATTGGTAATGAAAAGCATTTGAATTTTATTAATTTGTTTGTCGATTCTCATGTGAAATCTCAATTCAAGTCTAATGATATGTATTAAGCTTATACAATGTCTATAATGAATGCTTTATCAATGTTATGCTATGAACATTTGAAATTTTTCTATATTTAAAAAAAAAAAAATCCGTTTTTTAATAGTTGTCCTTTGTTGTCCCCTAAAAAATGGCCCAAAAGTACCCTCGTACCGAAAACTCGTCCCACCGTACCCTACCATCCCCATCCCCAAAACTCCATGGAGCATAGCTATTTCTATATTGTGGTCTATTTGGCTTTCCGTGGAGGTGGAAACACCAAAGCAAGGGTTTGACTAAGGCAAGCCCTGAAAAGCAGCCCCAACATTTTCTTGTTTCTATACGTTCAGGTTTTTGTCCGTGATGAGCTTGCAGGAGGCTGGACCTACCATAAGTTGCATATCTTTTCCTTCTACTTGTAATTTTGCTTATAATTAGTTTATTTTCCATTTCAAGTATTCTTCTTATTCTACTTCTTTACTTTTCATGCACTTTTAGCATTTTATTCATTTCTATTAAAATGTTAGACTTTAGTTGTTGGGTTGTTAGCAGGTCTCAAGTGTTTTTGGTTACAAACTCTGCTCTCTGTCTATATGAGATGCCAACGTGCCATAGAGATTCTAGTGCATCACGTTGTCGTCCTTGGTTTGCACTCTCGTCCTCTGGCTGAGAGCCTACTAGTCTATTCCCAAGAACTTTGAGGTTTGTTCAGCTGATTCCTGAAGTCCTCCATCCAGAAAACCCAAAAATATAGTTTATTCTTTCCTTTATTTGCTAACCATCACTTGAGCCTTTTTCATTGAGGTAACCTAGAGCTATCCGTCCCTTGTAGACTCTTCCCTATCCTAGAGATTCAGGAATGGCGGATCCTCTCCGTTACATTTTGGTGAACCTAATGTGAACCTTCCTTTTCTCTTTTTCTTTGTTTTGAAAAATTTTATTCTCTCGTACTTGGACGTGTAGTCGATAGTGTGTCGGGACGTTCTTTATGAGCTTCATGACCCAGTCAACTACCTCTGGATATGTAGTTAGAAGGAGTTACCGAAACATAGATATGGGATCTAGAAGGTTTAGTCTTAACCGATCTGGCCTAACTTTCAATGAGTTCCCTATAGGACTCTCTATCGGATATGCCCCTCCTGTTAATGAAGCTACAAATCATGTTCCTACCCCTCCTACCTCGCCCTCAAGCTCCGCCTCTTCTAGGGAGGATGAAGTTGCTTTCAAGGTCCCTGCAAAGCAAATTTACTCCTTGGAGCTAAGACTTGAAGAGCTCACAGGGTTCTTGGCAAGAGATGATGCCTCTGCCCAAGCAGCTCCTATTGTTGAAAATTTAAAGAATTTATTGACTAAAGATCTAAGAGGCTTAGAGCTTCTTTGTAGCATAGCAAACATCGTAGAGACTCATGTCTCATCCTACACCTCCATCTTGGGTGCTACCCAAGATGTTGGATCGAAGATCGCTAGATGACAACTAGATATCCCAATGCCTGGGTGTCTGTGTGCATGGCTGACATGGGTCCCTCTACTAAAACCAACACTATGCCTGAGTATGTGTACAATTAAGGTAAATAGGGTTCCTCTGGGCTTTAGTTTCTCTACACTTGAGGTTCAAAGTGTCCCTATTTCTGGTGCTGGTGGCTAATACCAGTGCAAGCGCTGGTGCTTTTACTAGTGGTTTTGTTGGTCATACTGCATTTGTTGATCCTATCCTTAATGCTCTTCTACAAAACATGGGACGAATGTAGAATCAATTGGCGAAATTGTCCAGCTCATCCTCCTAGCCTATGTTTCAACCTTTTTGCCATCGTAGTCCTCATTCTATTGCTATTCTAAACACTCATATCCCTTAGGGGGTGGAAATTCCAAATTTTGAAAAGTACGGTGACTGTGGGGATACACAAATACATGTCTCATCCTTTAACGCTATGTGTACTGATTTCTTCCATTATGATGCACTTTTGGAAAACTATTCCCACGTTCCCTGAAGGATGCCACTTTGGAATGGTACTTCTCCCCGCCTGATAATTCAATTTTCTCTTTTGATCAGCTAGTTAATCAATTCCTCCTTCAATTCCAAGCCAACGTCGAGCTGAAGATCGCATTTGTTGATCTCGTCCGACGCAAGCAGGGACCTCATGAGAAGGTAAATGATTTCATAGCTCAGTATCAAGCCTTGTTTTCTCAAGTTTCTTATCCATTACCTGATACCAATGTGCAAAAAGTATTCATCAGAAACTTGTAGCCTATGCTGCAAGATAAATTTCTTTTAATAAAATATCCATCCTTTGTGGATCTACGTGTTGCCTTGCGAGAGTACCAGCAAACGGTTGCTCAGTACGGGGATTCGTCCTCACACTCCCGTCAAGATGGCCGATCAATAGTGTCAATCTCTAGCGAGTCTAAAAAGAACAAGGCTATGGTGAACATGGTTTATGTTCCCACAAATAAGAATGCTACAAGATGAAATAGAACATTTACTAAATTATCAAAATCTTATAGTAACCTCCTGCAAAAACTTTTGAAAGATAAAATAATAACTTTTCCAAAGATTAGACCACTGTCTAGGCCGTATCCTCAATGGTACGATGCACAGAAGTTCCACCAGTACCACCGAGACTCTGGACATGACACCGAGAGATGTGTTTGCCTGTGTCATGTGATTCAAGACTGCATCCATGACAAGACTATCTGGCTCGATGGTAGGAAACAAAACTCGAACAAATCTGTAGTGAAGCCGAATAGCCAGCTATAGATCTACATAGATCCATTCCCATCACATTCTGCTAATTTGGTTACTCTGTCTTCTTTGTCTTCTGATTTCACTCCATTTGAGTATGTGAATGTAGTCTCATTCACTCATTCCTCCTTCAGAGCATGTAACTACTACTCCTGATATTACATTTACTTCACATGATCTGCTTTTGAACAAGGAGCTCTCTCCGCTATATGTTCCTGCTTGTACCAATGGTAACATCGTAATAGGCGTTATGGTTGATCCTTTGAGCCGTGTGAATGTCATTACGGAGGAGACCCTTTTTATAAACAACTTACATAAGGAGAAATATGATGAGTTGCAAACTACCCTCCACACGCATGATGGGTTTTCCATTGCACCTATTGGTGCTATTTCTTTGTTGGTCCTCATGGGACATAAGGCTTTAGAAGTCCCGTTTCTGTGATTCCCGAGTACAATTTGTTCAAAGCGAGGCTAGGCATTCCATGGTGTTGTACCCCAAAATTAAAATTTTTGTTACACTTAGACATTTTGAAGAAATGAGTAAAATCTTGTCAAAACAGTCAAAAAGGTCAAAATTTGGGTGTGCATGTCTTGCATGGAGGGTTAAAACACAAAATTTTCAATTTCTGACGATCTGGGTCTGCTAAGAGCAGCTTAACCTACAAAACCCAGATCTCAGTTTTTCATCCCTAAATTTTAGGAAAACTGCCATTTTTAGAATTTTCTAAATAGTAACGTTTGGTTTTTCCTCAGCCTCTTTCTTTCTCAAACGGATAATCGCAAAATTTCTAAAAATAGAAAATTTCTAAAATAGAAAGTTGGTCCGCCAGTGGTCCGAACCCATTTTGACTGGCTCAAAATGTAATCAGATCAGCCGGTGCGCCTTTAATCTAAATAATTCCCCACATTTTGGTCTCATCGGGTCTATTCAGCTTTTCAGAAGCATATCTGGAGTTCCGAGGTCATCAATGGAGGTCATCCGACTGCCAGGCGTTAATTTTAGCATTCAAAACTTCCAGCAGAAAGTGAAATGATGAACATGCATGAGGATCGAGGAAGAAAATTGAAAAGTCATGAAAATTTTCTAAGTCTGCTAGGTTTGGGCGCCCCAGTTGAAGAAAGGCGCCCACCTTTTTAGGGCACCAGATGAAGAAATTAGGGTTTGGATCTCCAATAGAAGTTGTTCAGTTTTCAGTCAGCTTCGCGATGGATATCCCCGTCAGAGCATCCGATGATCCAGTCTCCGGCAAATTCAAGTCAAAGTAGAAGGTATGAAGTGAAAATCTGAAACTTGAAGTTGAATAAATTATGAATTTTTCTAAGTCTGGAGAAACTGGGCGCCCTAAGAAGAGAAAGGCGCCCAACTTTTCAAGGGTGCAAACAGAGGAATTTGCAGTCGAAGTTACAACGGGATGTCTTCGTAGATCTAACTGTTTTGCGTTGAGCTTTCATTCAAAGACGACAAACGAAAGCTCGGCAGCAAATAATCAGATCTGCGCGGTCGAATCGTATGGTCCGACGAGGTAAAAAGAGAAATTCAAAGCAAAAGTGAAAAAGTCAAAAAATAAACTAAGTGTTGGTAAACTGGGCGCCCCCAGTCAAGATAGGCGCCCAACCTTTTGAAGGGTAAAAATTCACTTTTTGACCAACGTGTCTCCAGAGCACCCCCCTTCATTCTTCGTCAGCTTCGCGATGAGCACAGCCATTCAGCAATCTGACGCCCGGAGCTCAAGATTTAACGAGATCGTCTGCGGAAGAGAAGTTAATGAAGAACTTGGAAATCAGGAAAAATGGCTAACACTGAAGAAGTTGGGCGCCCCTAGAAGGAAAAGCCTCCCGTGAATTCGGAGGCTGAGATCGAATTTTTAGCCGGAGGTGCCTCCAGAACATCTTTTTCAGAATCAGTCAGGCTTCGCCGTGAATCACTCAGCTCGTCTGTCGGGTTGATCTGTCAACGAGAAATCAGAGGCGAAGTGGCATGTTAAAATGAAGAAAAGTTGAAAAAGTTGAAATTTTGACTAACACTGGTGAAGTTGAGCGCCCCTCTTGGAGAAAGGCGCCCAAATTTCCATGCCTTAAAAGATTTTTGAGATTTTCAAAATTTCAAAATTTGCAAAGGAAGAAGATGGCGTCCCAACTTGAGGAGATGAGATTTAGGGTTTTGAAATAAAAGCAGAAAAAAAAGCAAAACCTAAAATCAAAACCTAAGTCTATTTAACACTTCTTTTCAATGTATTTTTCATTATTTTTGCAGGTAGCATCCAGAGGAGAAAGTTGGAGCAGCAAGTTTGAGAAATTTTTGTGATTCAAGAATCCATAGTTGCTGGTTTTACATCAGATTTTTCAGACCAGCAAGCATAAACCCTTGTTCTTTCAAGCTTTTTGTTCCAGAAGATCAAGTTTTTCAAGCAGAAGGCCAAGGCTTTCAATTTTTCGGTCATCTGGGTCTTTTTGCCTCTATCTTCTGAAGAATTTTTCAAGAACTTCATCAAGTTGCAGCAAGTGCTTTTATCTTGCATGTCAGTGAAAACCTCGTAGAGTATCTATATTTCAAACTATCCTGGTCCTTTCCAATCGGGCCATTTCCTCCTAAGAAAATCCATATCGCAGCCTTTTCAAAACCTAGGGTTGGCTGCATTTTTCAATCGTAAACGCCGTAGTTTTGCAAATCCAACTTCAACTGGTCCATTTCTAACGAGCATTCAATAAAACCTAGATGCTTTTCTAAAAATTGAAGAAATTAGGGTTTGCTGCTTTTTCAGGCAAAATTCAAGATTTTCAAAAACGGATGATCTGGGTTGTCTTGTATCGTCATTCTGAACAAAACCCATATCTCAGAAAAAATTCTCAAAAAATTCGTCCGTTGAAGCACAAAAATCAGCATTCTAAAAATAGAAATTGCACAAGACTTGTTTGAACCAGGGCGAGTTTACAGTCATTCTTCAAGTTTTCTGAAATGGAGTACACTCCTAATATTTTCAAGTCCGAATCAGCACTTTTCACACCATATCAAACAACAGACAGACTTGCATCATGTCAAGCCGTTGTTCACTCCACACTTTGAGAGAGCAGCAATGCTCAACTGGGGAACCCGGGTCATTCGACTCCCCAGCAGCTGCCTATTCCTATATCAGTTCAGAGCTCAGAGTTCTAATCGCTGCATTAAGCATTACAACCCGGCTACTAGGGAGATCCAGTCAGCAGATGGCAGGTTGATTTGCAGTTTAAAGCCTGACATGGTTGAAAAGTGTTTTCCATTCCCCCATGGCCTGAAAGTGTAACTCTTTCGAGGGATGAGTGTGAAAAGATGTGGAATATGCATAAGGACAAATACAGCAAGAAGATTGCCCAGAGATGGATGAAAGAAAAACATAAGACATTGCCCAAGAATGTCGGACGAGGGGAGTTCAAGGACGAGGTTGCCATCATCATCACTTTGCTCAACAGGGTCACTGGTTCCGAGGATGCCACCAAGTTCCAACCTTGGATGTTTTATGCCATACCTCACATTATGAAGAAAACTGAGTTTTATGATTGGCCTACTTTGATTAGTGACTGCCTACATCAACAAATAACAGAATATTTTCAGTTTCATGTATTCCACATGGTGTCATATCTAGTCTACCTGGTGGCCTATCAAGGTCAATTCAGAGGATTGAACACCGAGGGATCTTTGAGCGTTCAACACATATATAATTATTATCCTCAGCTGGAGTTCACAAAGTCGTTGCACCACTACAAAAGGGTGAACGAGGCATTCTTGATGTACACGGTGCGTGACTTAGACAATGAATTGCACGTCCGCGATATCTCGGGCCTGCTAGGCGCAATGGCGTATCGGGCGGATTGGTTTATACAGTTTCCTACCTTTACCTATCTCAGGTTTTATGGTTATTCAGGTGCCCCACTCATGTTGCCAAGGTATCCGTCAGATGAGGTTATCTTCATGGAATTCTTGAGGCAAGCTCACGGTGTCCACACAGTCTTGAGAAATAGAAAGAAACCCTCTCTTCACTTTCCATTAGGATTGGGTATTTATACATGCAGGACCGCTACAAATGCCAAGACAATTGGAGAAGAATTAGATAAATTCGGTCTCAAACCCTACAGTGAGAGGCGGTCATTTGATCCTCATGGTGTCTACGCTGGCCGGTTGGAAAAGAATTACAATCATATACCCGCACTTGAAGATTTTGGGCTAACTGTGCAGATGAGTTTGAAGTGCGAAGGCGTAGTTACAGCAGGTTGACTCTCCATCAGATGAAAGATTGTTTAAATGAAGACATTGAAGGACTCTCTGATGATGATGAAGATGTTCTTCTACCAATGTACACTCAGAAAAGGATCAAGGATCAGCCTCTTCCACAAGTTAATTGGGCAGACAAGGAATCTCTTTCAGTTGAAGACAGAACAAGACAAGTCATTGAGTATAGTAAGGTTTTCTTAGTGCTTAAAAGGAAGAACTCTATTCCAGTAGCAGAGCCGCCAAGGATAATTCCCTTTTCTTCTACAGCACAGTCAAAAGGAAAGGGTAAAAGTCAGTCTCAAGATGGCGTCAAGGGATGTAGATCAAATAAAAATGTAAAGAGAAGGTTGGATTTCTCAGGCATAGTCATACAGGAACAGCCTACGGTTGATTCAGAAGTTCCTTTTGACGAGCCCATACCTCAGAAAGAAACAGAGGAGCCACCTTCAACACATGTTCCTGTACCTTTGACGGGTTCGTCACCAATTCATATTGATCTTGATATTGAAGATGATGAAGAGATCGCAGCAGTACCTCCTGAGGAAGTTAGTAAAGATACTACGGTGTCTTGGCTTGAGAACTCCTTAGGAAGGGTTAGGAGAAGGCCTTCATATCAAGGGAGTGTTGATGATCTCGATAATATTTATCAGGAACCTCCTAAGAAGAAGGCAAAGAAGCAAGTTCACTTTGATAGGAATCCTGATAACGAGATTGTTGTAGAGACTGCTGTGCCTCCAGAAGATAAGAATAGAGATGAGGTGAACATGGATGATTTTGTAATGGTCAAGGCTAATCTTGGTAGAAATACCAGACATGCAGATTTGAGTCTCTTCAAAGTTGTATCCTAAAACCTACATGAAAGAGTGCTTAAAGATGGAGAAGACAAGGCAGCCCTCAAGGCTGAAAATCAGCAGCTTAGGCTTTTCATCTCTAACCTTGTTCGTGGTTCTTCACAAGCAACCCAGTTGCTGCCCCAGGTCTTAGAGACACCAGCTGATCATCATCAGTTAAGACAGCTGGTCATATGTGGGAAAGAGACTCAGGAGTGGATCGAGAGCTTCATTGTCAGAGGAAAGGAGATCTTGGCTCTGATGTTCCAGTTGAGAGAGAATGCTCATAAACTTCGTCAAAGCATCCAAGGATTTGAACAAACATGGGCTGAAGTAAAACCTAGGCATGAGATTATCATTGCTGATTTAGACACAGCCTACGGTTCAGCAGTTTCAAAGGAGCATAAAAGACAAATCCTTGTTTGGAGAGAGCGTCATGTTTTCAAAGTTAAAACCTATGAGAGGATATCTGAAGAATTCATCGCCTACAGGCAAAGGGTGGTTGAAGCTCTCCTTTTCATCAGTGAATTTGTCATAGAGATCCCCTCTCAGTACAGTCTTGAAGATGGTTCTTATGTCAGGCTTGAAGAGGTGCAAAATCAGTTCCAGAACGTTGTTCATAGTTGCAGCCCGGTTGGCGGAAGGATAGGTCATATTTCAGTGATGTCAGCAAAGTTCAATAAAGCGGCCAATGAGATTGAAGATTTCCTAAGATCTATTGCAGATGCTGAAGATATTCTTGAAAAGTGGTGTTTTGCTATTGATGGTATAGATGCACCAAACCGGGACACAATCTCAGACTTCCTAGCGGATGTGATCGAGCTTTAAAGCAGCTTTCTTCTAGAAGCTTTCTTTCCCGCTTTCTTTCTATTCTTGGAATCATCCTTATCCATTCTTTGAGGATAGAAAGAAGATAAGATGTAATAGTTGGCGTTTCCCGCTTTTTCTGCTTTTTAGGGTTTTAGTTGTTATCTTGTTTCTAGATTTAGTAATAAAGTTTGCTTGCTGAGCAAGCCCTAGATTGTGAAAGCAAGGAGATTTTAGGGTTCCCTACTCCTCTGCTTCTCTATAAATAAGAGCCTTTGCTCATTTAGTTTCTTTAACGGTTATTGTGTTAGCAAATTGCGAGCCTGTATTGCAGCAAGTTGTTATTCAGTTTCAGTTCAATTGTTTGTGATAAGCAAATTGTTGAGCCTCTTTAGCCAACAAGGAGTTAGTGAGATTGTTGTTTTCTATTGTGTTAAGAATAAGTTTGCAAGCCTCCTTAGCTGCAATTTCTTATTCAAGGCATGTTAGAAGGGAGTTTTGTTTTAGAGATTTGAGTAATAAAATCATGAGCCTCTTTTGCCTTGGTCTAAAATCTCAGATTTCCGTTATCTATGTTATGCTTTCATGATCTTTATTTCAGCTTACAGTGAAGTGTGTAGGTGTTTGTTGAGAGAGAGATTGTTAAAGTATTTTTGTCAGAAAATCTGCCTTGTTAATTTCTAACTTCTCTTGCTCTGCTATTACTTGAGAGGTTAGGAACGTCTTTAGTCTAAGTTAGTCGTAGTTGAACTTCTTATCAGAAAATCTCAGCTGCGGCGTTTGTGTTTAAAAAACCTTGTGCTCTAAGCTGATCCAAAAGATAGGCAACTTAGTTTTAGTTTACTTTCTTTCAAACACCATCAGCAAGAGGGAGCTTCCCCTCCTAATTTGAAGAGCAGTTTATCTGTGCATAGCTGTCCGTTTTCAAATCCGCATTCCAGAGGTGCGAATTTAAACGCCAACACATGGCTAGCCTCCATGAATGCAATCGCTTTAGCAATCCACAAATTTCTGAAGTTTCCCCATGAGGGTATTGTGCATATTGTCCAAGATACTAGATATAAATGATTGCTATCACATGGGGGCTTCTCCCTTGACCACTTTTGGCCCACCCTAGTCGAACCCCTACCTCCCAGGGGAGATCTTTTATATAGAGCTTATTTCAGATACAAGACTAGGGGCTTGGCGCCGAAGGTTGGTTTTTCCCCATCTTCTTATGTTGTTTCTTTGAAGGCCTCCTTGTGTGCACAGCAACAAGCTTTGTCTTCTGCCCCTCCAAAGGGGAAGGACAAGCTTGCTCTTGCCCTAGGGCCTTCCCCTTCTTCTTATGTTGCTTCTTCTTCTGCAACTTTTGCTTCTTCTTCCCAACCTTTAGTGGTGTCTTATGTTCGTCCTACTATTCCTAGCACGGGAAAAGGAAAAGCACCCATGCTGCAGAAGTCGAAGCCTCTAGTCTTTCAACTTCCTATTTTACCCACGGTGCCTTGACCCACCTTGTATGACAAGGGGAAGCATTCTCGTGGGGTTGTTCCTGCGTTTTGGCCTCCGCCTATTCCTCCACTTGCTCCTAGGGCAGGGAAAGGAAAGAGGCCCGTCACTGAGACGTCTATCTCTTTCTGCTTTTGTGCCTCCCACTCTTGCTCCTTCGAAGTCCACCCTCCCATCAATGACAGTTGTGGAGGTTGCTCCTATAGTAGAGCAAGAGCCCCCTGCCTCTTCTCAGGCTGCATCTTCTAATGCCCACAGTCGACATATTCGGCTTACACGCGAGCATTAGTGCCAACAAAAGGCTCTGGCTAAGGAGCATGCTACTTTCTAGAAGAGCAGGGAGGAGCCTATTGTTTCTATGTCTACTAATTCTGCTTCTGTCTTTTCTTCTTTGCCTCAATTCCCATCGCCTCAATCCTTCTTCCGACTTCATTGACAAATCCCGATGAACCTCACCCCAGAAGGGTGCAAGTGTTCATCGCTCCCTTGGAAAAGCCTCCCCTTCTTCTCTCCTTGATATTCCTCCTTTCTCGTAGCCCATGGACATGCCTTACACAAAGGTGGTGTCCTTTGTGGCTCCATCTCCTTTTTCTGCTTCCGCTTCATTTGTGGGGATTCTGCATCCTCCAATGAAGCACAAGTCTAAGGATGACCTCGCTTCAAGCGATGGTCGTAAGAAATTTTTGTCTTCTCTTGAGTCTTGTTCTGCTTTGGCCTACGTCGTCCTTGTGACTAAGGCGGCCCCCACATCCCCAATGTTTGTTACTCCCCTTTTCCCAAGGTCTACAATGACTCTCGGGTGTCTTGTCCTCCTCCCGCTCAATTGACACATACCACTTTTGAAAAGTGCATGTTCAACTCATTGAAGGACATTCTGACTCTGTCCTCAATCTTTGCAAGATCGATGACCTTGGTCTCACAAGAGCTCAATGACAAAGAACTCGAAGAGCCTTCTTTCTTAGCCCTTGTTGCAGAAAGTCGGCGGGTACCACCCTAGCTATCCCTCCCCTCCAAGCTCGTCCTCCCTCTCCTTATCATGATCTAGATTGAGAGCAAGACGACCTGCTGGTGGATTCAAATTAGTGCAACACCCTCTTCTACATCTTTAGATTAGATTTGTGTGATCGTTTGTGTTCCCTTGTACTTGTCTATATTTGTGCTTTCGCTTGGAGGACCCTTGCTACCCTTGTAGGTGCTTGGATACAAGAGAGAAACTCTATCATGAACTTCTATTTTTCTCATCATTCCTATTTGTTGTAAATCTTGGATCTTCACGTCAGGACGATGCAAAGCGTGGGGGCATTTAGGCCTCTTCCATGTTGGCCCAATTTTTATTTTTGCTTTGTCTTCATGTGCTCTTCTTCAAGTTTTGATACATTTTGAGGGGTGATGACAGTTCATTTATATATTATACTATACTTATCTACTTATATCTATGAATAGATCTGACCCCAAATATTCAAATCCCCCCATGCTCCTGATTTCTTCGTCTCTGCTTCTTCTACTTCATGATGTTGTGGTTTCTATGTATCATCCCTCACGTGACAACATTCCACAAATACATCTCGCTATGTATCTCGTGCCACATCATCTCTTGTCTTTCTCTTCTCCTTGGAATGGCATGTGCTCCTTTGCATAGCACACATCATTCTAAGAGGGAGCTATAATATATGCTTAATTTTCAAAAAGTTTCAAAAGTTTCAAAAGGATTCCTTGATGTCTTATGTCTCGTCGTCTAGCTTGCGGCAGCCTGACTAGACTTATCTTTTTTGTGACTGTACTGCAACACAGCTTGCAATAGCCACAGGCCTATATGCTTGTCGTATGGTTTCTAGCCATGCTAGCCCTACTTATTAGTGCCATCTTTATCTAATCAGGTTGTCTTGTCTTGTCTATGAAAATATTTATCATGTCTATTTTTCGCTTTTTCACCTAACTGTTGTGATGTTTTTCACACATCGCCCCATTGCAAATGGGGACCCCCTAATTTTGGCTTTGCTTTTGGTTTGGTGTTGGTTTGTTTTTGCTGTTGTCTCTCCCTCTCGTTCTGTCTGTCTTTTCGGGGACGTTCTCGTCTGTGAGCTTTAACATGAAATTTGGCCAAGTCTGGAATTAGGGTTTTGTGTCTTTTGGTCAGTTCAGGGTTGAGTAAAGTGAATAAATTGAAAACCAAGCTTAACATTGTTGTCAGTGTGCTTCTAGCAGCTCTCAGCAAATTTTCATCAGATTCGGAGGTACTTACTATTTTTAGTAAGTGTGAAATTACAGGAAATTCGTCAGCATTTTTGAAATTCCGATCATCACATGGCATTCAGAGTATATCAGACTGCTCGCATGCCAAATTTGAGCAAAAACGGACAACTTACTATTTTTAGCAGTCCGGCTTCCAGGGCAGATTTCAGGGTCCAGATGCAGAGTTTTTCTTTGCATGTCTGGATATTCCTTCTGGGTTTTTCGAGACCTTCGCGACGATATAACATGCAAGACGAGATGATCACTTTCAGGATTCAGCCTTCCGAGGCTATTTTTAGGGTTTGCATGTCGAGGAGCTGATTCGGTGATTGATGGGTTTTCCGAGAGCTTCGCGATGGTGTGACATGCAAAGCGAGGATTCTCACTCAGTAAGGAACTTGCTATTTTAGCGAGTGTGGTCGCCTCGATTCAGTTCCGCAGTGATTGCAATGCCAGAAAGCGAACGGAGATCTTTTGATCGCATGCGGTGCAAGTTAGGGTTTCCAGCTTGGGCCTAAAAATAGGCATCAAAAGTCAAAATCTTCAAAATCTGATGTAAACCCTTGCGATCAGTTCTCCAGGCTATCTGCGGTGAAATTTCAAGTCAAGCAGGAGCACTTACTATTTATAGTAAGTCAAATTGGAAACATGCTAAAAATAGTAAATGGCGCATCGTCAGTGTCGCCAGCAGGTCACGATGGTGAGGAAGCCTCATCCAAATTTCAACTCGATCGGAGCTTGGGAGCTATCAAAAACATGAGCTTACTATTTATAGTAAGCCACCTTCAAAAACAGGCTATAAATAGCAGGGATGACTAAAAGTGGCAGTATTGACAGATTGATAAAGTTGTGAGGATGCTACGTTCAAAATTTCAAGTTGATCCAATCTTCAGAAGTGCAAAAATGAGAAGGTTTACTATAAATAGCAGGGTATGAGAAGCTGGCAAGGACGAAAAAAAAAAAAATGGCTAAGTCTGGAACTTCATCCAGTTGCTATGACAAAATGCGCCCATCTCAGCTGGAGGTCATGAAATTTCTCTAAGTGTTGAACTTCGTCCTGTTCAGGGGGCAAAATGCGCCCAAGATTAAAAAAAAAAAAAAGTCAAAGAGAAGTCAAAGCTTTCTATCTTGCTCATGCCTTGAAATGCGCCCAAAGGAGAATGGAGAGAGTTTAAAAAAAAAAAAATTCTAAGGCACAAGCTCGTCCTGCTCTCATGGCAAAATGCGCCCACATGCTAGTAAGAGGCCCAAAAAAATTCTAAGTTAAAAATATCCTCCTCCGCTAGTAAAATGCGCCCAAGCACAAGTGGTCAATGAAAGTCAGCACCTTTCATCCTGAGGACATGTCTAAATGCGCCCAAGGGAAGCTCATGGGAGTTGAAAAATTTGCTAAGTGTTTGATATCCACTTGCCACCCCTAAATGCGCCCATCCTCCTCCTATCCTCATATGCGCCCATGATGCAAAGGCAAGTCAATGGCGTTATAAATTCATCCTTTACCCCATGCTAAATGCGCCCAAATGAGGGCATGTCAAGACAAAAATGTGATTAAGGCGTAGCCAAGCTGGTCAACATTCTCCTCTCTCCTTTGAATGCGCCCAAGTAAGGGCATGTAAAGACAAAACACTCATGCAAAGTTCGAATTCATGCAAGGAGGAAAAGGACAAAGGTATTCATGCAAATTTGGAAGAGGACAAAGGCGTTGAAAGCCATGTAATGATAAATTCAAGGGTGGCGTTTAAAGTTTATCCTCCTCCAAGTATGAAATGCACCCAAGTTAGGAGGAATTGCTAAAATATTCTAAGTGAGAATTTCATCCTTCCACACATGTGAAATGCGCCCTCACTTCAACAAGAGAAAGTCAAAGAAGTGAACAAGAATATCCTATTCAAAGTAAGGCGTTGGGAAAATATTTTCTTCATGACATACAAGTGTGCGAGGCGCCAAGTTATAAGGTGTTAGAAAAAAATCCCAAGACGTGTGAAGTGTGAAGATAAAATGCCAGGCGCCTAAAGTTGAAAAGTGTTGAGGATTTTCCAAGGGCGTTGGAATTTTTAATAAAATTGCCTTGCAAGTGTGGAGCTAAATCAAGTGTGCCAGGCGTGAAAGAAAATTTTCTAAGTAAGTTGACGAAGTTAAACTTTCTCTCGCAGGCGAGATGAAGGAAGTTGAATAAAATTTCCTAGGGCAAAATTTTCAAAGTTTTTCGAGATGATTTAAAATTTTTATAAGGCATGAAGTATTCCCTTCCTCTAGAAAATATGCCTAAGTCTGGCGGGATGGTGAATTTTCCCGAGGTCAGGGTGAATTTTGCCAGTGATGAAGTCAAAAGATGTTGGCAGTGCAGGAATAAAATTTTCCAAGTCAGAGCAACAAGAAATTCTCAGAGGGGATCGAAGAACGAGAATAAATTTCACAGGGAAATTATCTTTCTAAGGTCCAAAATTCAAGAAAATTAAATGAACCCGTTCGTTGTGCACCCATGGGTTCGATACGTTCTGGAGAAAATTTTCTTCTGGGTATTGAAGATTGTCGATGAGGAGTTGATTTTAAAGCCTTCCATGCTTCGCTGCGGCCTTCAGGATGGATATTTTTGATGGGCGCCAGGTTGATGAATTTCCTAAGGGAGATGTGAAAATTTTCTAAGGCAAAAATGTGATTTCAAGGTGAAATCCTCCAGACGATGAATTTGAAAGGAACTGCCTGGGTGAATTTTCCCAAGCTCTTCGGGAAGATAGTTTTCTTGAGCCAGAGATGAATAAAATCAAGCTTGTCAGAGCTCCAGCAGGTGAATGAATTTCTCAAAGATGATACGCCCTTGAAGAGGGTGGATTGAAAATTTGGCTAAGGCATGAAGAATTTGAATGCGAAGTTGGCTGCTGGAGGCGATGAACGTGAAAATCAGGTAAGTAAGTTAAGCTTACATTATGAAGTGTTCTAATGCTTCTCTCCTTGCTTGTTTTGTAGGAGGAACGTCGAGATCAAGTGGTGATGACTTGAAGTGGAAGCACGATGAAGATGAGTTTCAATCTCGAAGGAAAATTTGCAAGAAAATGGCTAAGTGTTAAGAGTTAGTATAACTCAAAGTGACAAAGATGAAGACCCTCAAGTGGAAGAAGTCAAAGAACAACGCCAAGAAAGAAGATCGAGAACAGTGTGAACGCGTCTACAAATGGAATCTTCTAGAAGGATGATGGTGGACATTATGGCGCATTTATTACCCCACTCTCCTCTGTGGCGGTTTTTAGGGCAATATTATTTAGGGCTGAGGTGGCACGATTCTGGCCACTCTATTGATTGTAACCCTAGCCGTCTTTTGGGACTTGGCTAGCTATATAAAGGGGGAGTCCCCCTCATTTGTAATTCATTAGATAGTAGACAGTAGACATTGAGAGAGTATTAGCATTAGAATTAGATAGTGTAGCATTGTAGAGCATTTTTGCATAATTTGGAGAAGAGAGAAAGTTTTCCCTTTGAAAACTTTTGAAGAGATTGTTGTGTAACACATTTTATGATAATAGATCTTTTCATTGATGATGAAATTCGTCTTGTCATGAAATGCTAGCAAGGTTTCTTCTTCCTTTCGTATCCAAGTAGTTTAAATTCATGCAAGTAGCTTACTTTGATGTGTGGTGTTTCATTGAGATAGCTTCGCTTTACTCCATACCACTAGCGGCTTGTTGATGATAAGTTCGCCTTGTGTGGTCAACTGGACATTATTTTGTGTTTAGCTTCGGTTGTGATTTATATGCTTATATGCGTCGTTGTGATGGTGTATGCATGTTAAGTCATAACTTGAACATCTTTCACTATTTCCCTTGAAGATTGCACCGATTTTGCTGAGGCTGTCCGACGGAGGCTAGGTGAAATCCGGTTGAAGTCTATTGAAACGAAGCTCCACATATCCTGCATTTAGAATAGAATGTTAGCTTCTTAGGCCCTAAACCCCCTTTTACTTTCCGCACATTTCCGATTAGTATTAGGAATCCCGTGCTCACCTGCCAAATCATTCGAATTACATGAAAACCCTTAGTCAGCTGTCTGCTATCAACCGCCGAACAATTCTGTAAGTCCCCTTGAAATACCAGCAAATCACATCGAGCCAAACTGAGCCTATTCGCACTTAAGGAACCTTGGAGTTGAACGCACGAACTTTCTGGCAATCTTAGCATGCGGAATACTTTGATCAAGAGAGAATAGGGAAGCCATTGGCAACTTTATTCTGCGTTGGTGCGGTCACGAAAAACACATCAACACTAACATGTTTGTCAACAGGTAACATGTTTGCGGTGAGATTACAGCTGGCTTTGCAGTACCGAAGACCCATGTCTTCGCATTCTGGTGGAGCCCCTTCCACGTCAAGGTGTACCAGATCAAAGGTTTGCTTCCTCTATGTTTTCGATATATTCTCTTCAATCTCTTTCTACTTTAGCTTGCACATGCCTAGATACATATGCTCACTAAAGTTGTAATGTCCCCATTTTACAACGTCCTCTCTCCTTTGGGGCTGATTTTGATACACTTATTATTTTTAGTAAGTGCTATTTTTAGCAGGGGGTCTCGTACGATGCTTCGGTCTTCGGTGAGCCATCTTGAGTGCCTCAGTTTCTCTCTGGCTCAAGCTTTAGGGCGCAATCTACTATTTTTAGGACTTTCTAAAAATAGTAAGTCAATTAGGGTTAGTCGGACCTGGACAAGATGGTCTTCACAGCACATATTTAGTCGATACAACGTTACTAAGTGTTGACGTGGTTTTTGTGACCGCAACAAACAGCAGAACAAAATTGTCCGAAGGCTATTCCGTTCTCTCTTGATCAAAGTATTCCATGCGCTAAGATTGCGAGAAAGTTCGCATGTTCAACTCCAAGGTTCCTTAAGTGCGAATAGACCCAGTTCGGTTGATGTGTATTTGCTGTGTTCTTACGAGGGGACTTACACAATTGTTCAGACTTCTTGCAGTTAGCAGCGGGTATGTGGTTTGAAAGGGATTCTTGCGCGTATGTTTTGGCAATATAGCTCGTTTTCCTAAAGCTAATCAAAAATGTGCGGAAAGTAAAGGGTATAAGGCCTAAGAAATTTATATTCTATTCTAAATGCAGGATATGTGGAGCTTCGTTTCAATAGACTTCAACCAGATTTCACCTAGCCTCACGTCGGACAGCCTCAGTAAAATCGGTGCAATCTTCAAGGGGATAGCAAAAGATGTTCAAGTTATAATTTAACATACATACACCATCAAAACGACGCATATAAGCATGTAAATCACAACCGAAGTTAAACTCAAGGTAATGTCCAATTGACCACGCAAGGCAGACTTATCATCAACAAGCCGCTAGTGGTATGGAATAAAGTGAAGCTATCTCAATAAAACACCACACATCAAAGTAAACTTACTTGCATGAAATTAAGCTACTTGGATACAAAAGGAAGAAGAAACCTTGCTAGCAATTCATGACAAGACGAATTCCACCATCAATGAAAAGATCTATTATCATGAAAAGTATTACACAACAATCTCTTCAAAAGTTTTCAAAGGGAAAACTTTCTTTCTTCTCCACACTATGCTAAGCAAAATGACTACTATACTCTACTATGCAATCTCTCCAATCTCTAGCTCTAATGCTAATGCCTGTTCTAATGTTCTAATGAAATACAAATGAGGGGGACTCCCCCTTTTATAGCTAGCCAAGTCCCAAAAGACGGCTAGGGTTACAATCAATAGAGTGGCCAGAATCGTGCCACCTCAGCCCTAACCCTAAAAACTGCCAGAATAGGGAGTGGTACATTAAATGAATCAAAGATTCCCACTCACTCCCAAAAATAGCAAATGGTAATAAATGCTCCATATTCAGTCTTCTAGAAGATCCTCATCCAGTAGTGTGTTCCCATTGGCCTTCTCTCTAACTGCCAACTCAA
>VDFB02174207.1:0-53793 GCA_007258455.2 Sequoia sempervirens
GTATGATGATAAGTTATTGGCTAAGTTATTCCCATGAAATTTAATAGTATTATCCTCCATTTGGGTCTATTTTTTAATATTGAAATTGGTCAATGCAAATATTGGGAATGTTGGATTGAAGTTTATTATTTTAGATTTTTTGACTGTAAACAAGGATCTACAAAGTATATACATTCTTAACATTTGCATGTGCAAGTGAGATGAATGTTAAGAACTAAAGTTGTTAGAGGCTACTACACTTAATTATGGATCTTCTAATGCTTCATCTACATCATCCTACCCTTGTAAATTTGAAAAGAAAAATTATTTCCAAAAGGATAGTAAAAAATAATGGAAATGACCATTGTACAAACTATACATTATAAATGTTTCTAATATAATTATGACTTTAAAGCCTCCAACTTTTTCCTTTGTGTTTCTAATATTATGAATCTAAAGCCTCCAACTTTTTCCTTTGTAAAATGTGCTTCAAAATTTACTTAGTGCAAACATGATTACACTTCCTCCTATTAGGCTATTAGATAAATCTAAGGTTATTCCCAAAAGATATAATGAGAAAGAATTTTGTTATTAAATTGTAGAGTTAATTGTAATTATACTCAACATTTTATGGGATTAAGGAATAATTGATTAAGGATTTGATTCATAAAAAAAAAAATTAGGTTGAGGGGGGTAATATTGGGGTCAATCCTTCAATTGTTTCTCCTAATGAAAATTTAAATATTTTACACCAAATAAATCTTAATAAAATGGTTTTATATGAGGGTCATGAGATTGAGGTACATATACATGTTGACGAGCTTGAAATCATTGATTCACCTATGTATGTGAGGAATGATAATTTGTTGGTATTAATAAAAATTATAAGGGTACTTATTCTTCTTCTTATGTACTAGTGATTGAATTTTATAGAAATTTCTATGGACTAACTAGTATTCAAACTTAGGACCTCCCATTTGGTGTTAGGATGCTCTACTATTGAGCTAATGGCTCACATTGTGATGAGTCTTTTTATGGCTTAGGTGTGTATCATTTCTCCAACACACTCCCTTGAGCCACAACATAGGTGTCAAATGCACCTAGCTTGGCTCTAATACCATGTTGAAATTTCCATGAACTAGTTAGGATGCAAATCTCCACCACTAAGCTACCCACCCACTTTATGACAAGTCAATTTACGATTTAGGTATGCTAATTTTTTTGACACCTTTTTCACATTGTGAGATATTACCAAATAATTATAATGGTCATTTGGTTTTGTATGGATCATGAACCATGTAAGGGTGTGTTTATTGATCTTACTCACCAATAAAATGTATGCATTGAATAATTTTTGTTTTATCATCATTTTATCAACAAGCATATGCATATTTGAGGGTTTATTTAAAATTGACTAATGATATGTTGATTGAAACTATAGGATACATTATTTGACCTTAATTTTGGTCTAAAGATGACAGAAGTTCTTATTCTATGTCATATTCTTTCTTCTTTAGATGTAACTCATATTTTACTTGGGTATCCATGGATAAAGCAATATCAAGCAACATCATCTATGTCATGCCATCAAGGTATCAAATATGTTTGAACACTAGTAAAGAGGTTACAATTGCAAGAGATCCGTATATGCCTTTATTTTAGATTAAGTCATTTAACCTTAAATAATTTTAAGAACATACATAAGGATCCTCTATATAAGTGCAAGGATTCTTTACCTAATTTGTAAAAATTTCAAAAGGAATAACAATGATGGGAAAATCAAGACAAGATGCAACAATTTAGAATTCATAAAGGGTTTACAATTATTAGAGCCAAAGTAGGTTATATGTAGGTTCTATATTATAAAATGATTCAAGAATCTATAAGGCCAAAAGAACCATAAGCATTGCAAACTTTAGTTTAGAAGCATAAGGGATTGGATATTTTCATTCCTAAACATGGTTTTCATAAAAAAAATTACTCATGTAGCAAGCACACTATAGAATTCACAAAGAAGGTTAGGGTTTTTAGCTTCATTTGTTATATGGAGATATTTTATTGTAATGTACATAATCAATGATATGATTCTTGATTTTTTATAAGATTTAATATTATGACACCTTAACAAACCAATCTATGACTTTCGTGGTTCACTCCTACATGTATGAAATTTACATTTTCACCTACAAGTTTGACCCTAAATTTGTAGTTTTAAAATTATTTTGTGACCTTGACCCCTACACTTCTAGTCTTTAGGAATTTATTTATCTCCATTTTTTAGACTATGTTGAGAGCCATTATAATGTTTTTTTGCACTAACTTTGGGAGGAAACTCATTTTTCCTTACTCAAACCCTTGGATTGATTTAAAAAAATTGAACAAGTTAAAATACATGCCAAATATAAATGCAAGTTCAATGGGTGTAGTTTTGAATTATAGACCTCTCATCCCCTAACAGATAGTTGATAGTTTTGATATTCATTTTTCTCTTGAAAGGTGTTTAACAAGACAAAAATATATGCAAAATGGGGAAGCAAAATACTATATTGAAAATGCTTTAAAAACTTTCAAACAAGTGCAATTTGAATTCAACAAATTTTAAAAAAATTGCATTTATGGTTTCAAAATTAAACAAATACATGCATTTTGAACTCTAAAAAAATCAAATTTTAAATACCTCATGCTCAATAGTGGTCGATATGCGAACTGGAATGATGAACTTTGAAGAGAGGAACGGAAATTTGCTTTCGCCAGTGAGAGAAACTTTGTTTGGTCGCCGTCACAGACTCTATTCGCCGCGCGCACTAGGGAGACAGTGACTGGTAAAAGAACACAGTAAAAGTGTGAAATTGAAACATTTTTTTTGTTTTTGTCATATTGAAGGGGTTCGGTCGAACCTGAGTTTGATCGAACCCACTTGGAAATGATTTTTTAATTCGAACATTCGATTGTTCAGCCGAACCCAATTGATTTGAGGAATGGAAAAAATCCAAATTTTTCTTCCTCTTAGAAAGTGTAAACCACTATTCTAAGGTCTCCCAGGGATCAATAGTGAGTGTCTTCGAGCATGATACTGTACCCTGCACTATACCAAGCAATGGCCAAAGAATGGTTGGACACTAAAACAAGGGGTATTTAATTCGGGCATTCCATTTGTGGGGCATGATCCATGCGGCGAGAGTCCCCTTTCAGATCCATCTCGTCAGAACCACATGTGATTCTTGGGCTTTCCCCAAGAACCCACTTTTATATACCGGCTAGAATTCCCTCGGTGTTAGGGTGCTACTGGTCTGAGTCATCCTGGGGTGAGTACTTTTTCCCACCAAAATAGGCCCAAGTTCTAGAGTTAGTAACCATTTCTCTTACACCTAGGATCGTATGAATGCGCAAGGGGAGAGGATACTCTGATATACCAAGTCATGGGGTAAAACAGATAAAAACGGGTTTGGTTTTCTGATCACCAAGTTTTCACAAGGTGAGAGCATACTCACCTACCATTTTGCAAACACACTCAGACATAGCAAACATAGGTTTGTTTTAATTGCACCAAAATAAAATATGTTTTATACTAAAAAAGACAAGCACATTATTTTGATGTTTAGTCTTTGACGTTCGAACCTGCAAGACCACACATTAGTAGTTTGAATGTTTGTTTTTGACTATCAATCTGCAAAAATAGTTAGATGCATCATTTTTTTCCACTTGATCCAATGTGTCCTTTGAAGTGTTTATTTTATGCACATGCACAAAACCAACAACAAACCCTAATAAGATAATCGATCACTACTATTAGAGGGTTAGCTAGTCACAACAAATCTGATTTTTAGAATTTTTTTTTATAGTAAAATAAAAAATACAGAGAAAAAATCCTATCTAAAATCTCAAGAGGTTTCCAAAAAATTAAATAAATCAGAAAATTTTTCTGTTTTGCACTTGAAATTAATTTTTTATGAAAAATCATAAAAAAATTATAAAAAATACAAAACAGCTCTAAAAATTCTAATTTTTTTATTGGAGTCGTCTGATGTCATCCCAAATCTGTTAAAAAAATTTTGTGATTAGATCTACAACTGTGAGTGAGATCTAAGCAAATATTTTTTAAACATAGATTTTAAAAGATCTATTTTTTGACTAATAATTTTGCATCCAAATTTAAAAGATAAAGAACAGACCCTTGTTAAAATTTAGAGGGATTTTCATAAAAGTAAACATTGCTAAAAAATTCAATTATTTTCTCTCAAAATTATTTTTTCATGAAAAATAGAAAAAAATTATAAAAAATGAAAAACCGATCCAAAAAATCTGATTTTTGGAACGAAAGTGTGTGATGTTGTCTCCAAGCTACAAAAGAAATTTCGTGAGAAAATACATAGCCGTTTGAAAGTTATGGTTGTGTCTTTGGAAACTATGGCTTTATCCACAATGATGCCAAACCTACAACAAAAAGCAAACAAAACCTGCAACAAAAAGAAACCAACTCCAAAAATAGTTTTTTTATTTGTCCAAATATGTCAGGTTCACCAATGTAACTAAGGATTTCTTTTAGGTTTGATTAGGAATTTTAGTAGTAAATCAATAAAGACAATGAAACCCAAAGATCTATCGAGTACAAAGGAAATTAAACAATAAAATAGTTATACATATAAATCGCATTTTCCATGATTATCTCCATAGTACCTTCTTACTTGCTGGATGATTTTTTTCCCTCATATTTTTTGTGCGAGCAATCCTTGACAAAGTCCTACACCAAGCTTTGAAGGATTTGATAAATGCCTAAATGTCTATGCCTATGACTATGACAATACAATTGAAATGCCTATGTCTAAATATGCCAAGACTAAATGAAATAAGATGACAAATGCTACAATGTCTATAGAATCTATGTGCGTCTAATGTCTAAAATATTGCCTAATGCAAAAATGAGAGGAAAGTGGCATTTTATAGAAAATGCCATTTTGAATAGACATACGAGATTGATCTTTGAAAGAGACCTAAAATTAGCAGACAAGATTTAATTTGACAAATCCCTAATTAGGGTTAGGGAAAAATCCTTAAGTGAGCGGTCAAGATGTCACATGAGAAAATAAAATCAGCGGTGGAGAAAAGATGAGATAATTAATTTCAAAAATAAAGATTTTCAAAATTAAGAAGATAAAGATAGCCTGATTTGTGAGATTCAAAAAATCAAGAAGATAAGAGTTGGATTGAAGATCAGATTTGGAAAATCAATAATCTGCCCGATTACTTGATTTTTGGAAGATTAGTTACTATTTTGAATTAAATTAATTCAAAATAATGATTTTGTGAGACAATAAATAATCTTTTTCAGATTATTTACAAAAATGGACTGTCAGTTAAGATTGTGATGACATTTTAAATAATTTCATTTATTTAAAATGAGAGGAATATTAATTTTGATAATTAAATAATTAAATATAATTATTTAATTTAGCAGATAAAATTAATTAATTATGACAGTTAGTGACATATTAAATAAATAAATAAAATTTATTTATTTAATAATCAGGAAGAAATATATGATGAAGGGAAATTAAATAAATTAAGAAATTTATTTAATTAAGGGAAGACTTAGACAATTAATGACGTATTTAATAAATAAATAGAATTTATTTATTTAATAATAATGAAGAATACAAAGATATGAATTAATTAAACAATTATAAATTATTTAATTAATAGTCGAATGTGGACCAAGGACATAATTAAATGCCATAATTATGCTAGGACGAAAGTGGTAAAAATGAAGCTTGCAGGCCTAGGTCATTTTTAGGTTTCTACATATTGAATGGTTTAAAGGTATTTCCTAAACATGCATCTTACATCTTGAAATTACAAATCTAATGCAGGTTCACTCATATCTTAAAGATCACATGGATCCATTCAATAATATTCGCAATCCACCTCCACGCCATCCATCTCCAACACCTTCACCTCCACGTCTGCCCACTCCACCTTGTAACCCCCCACCTCCACCACCTGAAATAAATGAACATGCTCGTTTGCAAGCACAAATCAATGCTTCTGCTAGAACCATCCAAGATCAAATCGACATTATTCAAAATGAAGAATGTGTCGCACCTCTGTGAGGATGTTCGCATCTAAGATGCAAACCCTTGTTGATGCTGTTAGGGCTATGGATGGGATCGTAGATGAGCATCGACAACGGCTAGAGGAGAGGAGAACTCCTGATTTTGAAAAGGAAAACACAAAGAAATGAAGATCTATGCGGTAGAGAGCCATAATAGTTTATAAATTAAAACAATGATCTTAAATAGTTATGAATTTATAAATTTGGCGAACGATGGATATTTTGTGTGATGAATTTATAAATGTGGTTCCAAATGGATATTTTTAGTGACATGAATTTATGATTTTGGTTCTAGATGGATATTTTTAGTGACATGGATTTATGAATTTGGTGGAATATATGAACTTATAATGAATAGTATATAATAGTATATATTTTATGACTATCTACTAGATCATGATTTCTCCCGTTGAAAAATTGTAATATATATGTGTGTGTGTGTGTGTGTGTTAGACATAAAATGAGATTTTGTGAATGTTTCAAGTTTATTGTTTAGTTTGTATGTGCATGTATTAAAAATTTGCATATATAGTTCTTAAATTTTGAAATTCGTATGTATGTACATAGTTTAGTTTAATGATTTGTACGCATGAAAATTATGCATCATATTTTTTATTTTAAATGTACATGTACATACATTTAATTTTTAATTTTGTATGGAAATGCTCTTGAGTTGAACAATCAATGTATATATATGTGCATTTCAATTAAATATATGATCTTAATATATGTATGCACATGGACTATTTTGTATGATTTAATGCATATGCAAATTTATATCGAGCATATCATGGATGATTTTAACATTGATGATATCATCAATCCACCACCTCAGCCACAGCCAGATCTGCCTCCCCCCTCCACCTCCACCTCCACCTCCCTCTCCCCCTTCCCCTTCCCCTCCCCCTCCACCTCCACCTAATATGTCACATTCAGCACCTATGGCATCTGACGAGGCTCGCTTGAGAGTACGAATAAATGATCAAGTTGCATCCTTACAAAATAAAATCAATGCTATGCAGAGTCAAGCATTGATTCCTCCACATGTGAGATGTTTTGCATCTACAATGCAAAATGTTGTTGATTCCATTAGGATGATCGATTTTGATCTTGATAGGCTTCGACGAGATAGAGAACAAATGAGACAATTTTATTCTGATGGTCTCTCTTACAAACAAATATTAGACCTTAAAATAAGGAAAGCCCATCTAGCCCCCTACTGTCTTGACCCCATTACTCGACAACCCATTCCACCCAACAAATCTAGAATATCCATGAGGTGGTGCATACATCCGTAGATGAGTGCAAATTTTTGGGATCCATGGTATATGGTTTTTGATAGTCCCCCACATGCTAATTGGGAGTGCCCATTGTATTTTTTGAGAAAACTATATGTAGAGTTTGTTTTGGGGAAAAAGCCCAATTATTTTGATTTTAGATCATTTTAGGGTGTTGGTGGCGGCATGCCACAACAAAGATTAGGGGAAAGGGTTGATCCCCAACACCTCGTGCATGTACAACCCCTTGTTGTTGCTCCTGGTCCTCCCATTCCTGCACTTGTACATCATCAAGCTTTGGTCTCAACATTAGGTTCCCTTAGTACACTTGTAGGAGACCTTGATCAACACGCTTCTGCAATAGTGAGTGGGGAGCATAGAGATGATGATGATGGAGGAGTTTTTTATGGAGCTGGTCCGAGTACTACTCCAGGAGTGTCAAGACCCATCCCCCATATATGTACTAGTTGTCATCAAGTATGCTATGGACCTAATCAGGCCACACCTAGTTCAAGTGGATGGGGAGATTCTGGTGGTTCATCTGGTTGCATCAGTTCATTTATAGAGTTCCTCATAGCAGAACATCACCCTAAGGACACTACGACACAGATATAAATATGCATCTAGATGTACATTCATTTTATAAGAATTTTGATGGTTGTATATATCAAAGAAAAGTTTGCAATAAATTTTAACAATCAAATTGTTTGGTGTACAGATGACACTAACGATGCAAGGGAAATCATCTGTTCCATGAGTACATACATCGACACTGGTCATACTTGGCAACCCTTATGGGGTATTTTGATTTCAATTTTTAAAATTATATATGAAATCATGAATTATTTAACTTGAGTTTTAAATTTATAATTGAATCACATATATGTTTCAAATATTTATGTTGGTTTAGGTGAGTCAATTGGCATCCACGTCGATTCCTCCTGAGGGATTGTCAAGCACTCCTCCACTATCGAGCATCATAGATCAGGGGCAGGTACATTCATATTGTAAATTTGTTTAAAGTTTACATTAGTATAGTTACAATTTTATGAGTTTTGAATTCACTAGATATATAAAATGCATGCATGTACACTTGTAAATATTATAAGCTTAAATGTCTATGTACATGTATGTCTAGGTTGATACCACAATAAGAATGGGCATTGGGAAACATTTGATGTTGTAGTTACTTGTGAGGCCATTGATTTCCAGGTTGTTTACAAAACTTTCTACACAAAATGTGCAAACTTGAATATATATATATATATATATATATATATATATATAAACCTAATTCAATTGTACATGCTTTAATTTTGATCTTGTAGGACTTTGTTAGTGCAAATTTCAGCCCTGACCCAGACATAGTTACACCACCAGGAGGACATGTAGAGTAGGTTCCAGATCAAATGGTAATTTGATTTTTTTATTATATTTAAAGTGAATTATAAATTTTAAATTGAATATATACATAATATGAGCTTTTTACATATTCTTTTTCTTTTATAGCATGAGACACATCTTGTAGTTGAGCATGTACAGACAGGTCTTGGAGAAGAGCCTAGTGCACAACCTTAGAATACGGTACAATTAAAATATGATAAATTCTAAATTAAATTGAATTAAAAAAATTTAAGTGTAGAGTTGTATATCTAATTTCAAATTTCTTTGTCTTGTTTATGCAGATTGATTTAGAGAATTTCGAGGTTGCTTCAGGCGCACTAGAGCATCCAGACGTAGATATGATGGTAATTTAATTTTATGATGGATTATAAATTAAATTGTCATTAAATCATTTTTTATTGTCTTACATCTAATTTCATCTTTCTCTTATACAGAGTGTTGCAGGTCATCCAAATAGTCCGCATGGTGTGAAGAGGTCTCTTGATTATAGAGACAATACATGACCTAGAAACATGTGATTTTATGTGTTATATTTGTTTATTTCACAGACTATATTTCTTGTTTATCATGTACTCTGTTGGAATTTATTTCATGCACTTAATATATTGGTTTCATGCACTTAATATGTTACATAAATTATGGACTTTATTATTGTTTGAAATTTTAATTTACACATGTACATTTATGCATTTTATGTTCATAGTCAAGACATTAATGTAGGACATTAATGTGAAATTTAGTGATCTCATACATGGATTAATATAGGACATTTTAATATTTATACTTTGCAAATTTAGTGATTTCATACATGATATACATGATATGTACATTCAATAAGTAGCGATAATTACTCAATGAACTTATTCAATTCACGTCAATCAATAATCAGTCAATAAATCATAATTTACAAACAAAAGCAATCTATTTATATACCAAAAATTTAGGGTCTAAACTAGAATTGCGTTAAAATATGGGCCAAGTGCACATGGATCTTATGCTTAAAATGTGCAGATGCACTTCCAAAATCTACATAAGTTATTATTTTAATATTATTTGGAAATAATCATGTGAATGTAAAGTCTTTGGATTACTGCATATTTAGATTAATATCAAGTTGGTAATGAAAGTCTTTAACATGTCAAATTTAACTATAGGAAAAATTGAGAACATTTTAATAAGGAAAAATCAGTTATAAAATCAAAATAATCTTCAACTATAATAATGATTGCTCAAAATACACATGAATTAACACTACATGAATAGTAGAAATCTTCCAACATAAAAAATCTTCAATATTTTTTAAAAAATTGAGAACATTTCAAAAAGGAAAAATCACTAATATTCTATTTTATTCAAAATTAACATATATATGTAAATAAATATTAAAATTTTAAGGCTTTACTAAAGGTTTTATTGTACAAAAATATAGCAACTTAAATAGATAAGTTTTTCATAATAAATGGACATCTAAAATCAATTTAAAATTATATAATTAAATACAAAGAAAATATAATAAATTTATTATTACACATAAAATAAATCTTTAAAGCAATATATTTAAAGCTAGCATATCTATATTTAAAAATAAATGTAATTAAGAATTATATTCACATATAACTTTATCATATGAAAAAAAATATATAACATTATTATTATTTACAATTGGGTTATGATTATGATTATGACTTTGTTAGGATTGGGGTTTAATCAAAATTCTAAGATAAAGCTTGGAGTAATGATTAGCATAGGGTTAGATCAAGGTTAGATTTAGGGTTAGGGTTCAAAAGGGTTCAATTAGGATTAGAATTCAATTAAGATTAAGGTTACTTTAAGATTAGGATTAAGGTTAGGGTTATAGGATAAAGCTTTGGGTAAAGGTTAGGATTAGGACACAACTAGAGTTGATAATTTATAAGTTGTCAAAACAAATAATGACGTCTTAAGGGGGTGTCTAAAGGGGTCATAATAGAACGTCTTAAGGGGATGTCTTAAGGGGTTATAATACGTCTTAAGAGGATGTCTAAAGGGGTCATAATAGAACATGTTAATTAAGGGGATGTCTTAAGGGGATGTCTAAAAGGGTCATAATAGAACGTCTTAAGGGGATGTCTTAAGGGGTCATAATACACCTAAATGGGATGTCTTAAGGGGGTGTCTTAAGGGGATGTATTAAGGGGTCATAATACGTCTTAAGGATATAATTGATTTAACAATAATGTATGCATGATATTTAGTGATTATACACATAAACATAAAGTTTCAAAGTAGGAAAACATGCACATTTAAGAAACAAAATATATAGAATATTGATTTGATACATAGAAGTACATAGAGTATGTTTAATTTTGTAAGTATGTATGTACATATATGTCATCTCAAAATGATGTTTACAAAATTTAGATATGCCATCTCAAGAACATCTCAAACTCGTGGCTAGAATGTAGTAGGTCTTCACACCACCTGATATCAAAAAGGTATAAGCAATATGAATGAAATCATCAAAACATACATATTTTAATTTATATAAAACTATATATATGTATAGAACTCAAGTACCTACATTTAAAAGTATTCCACACATGTTTGTAGGTTGAATCCAGGCATCCTCTCCTTTTTGTTTCAAAGTATGAGATCAATGCAATGATGGCTTTAGGATACAAAAAATGACAATAAATCAATTTTAACTATTAATGTCCAAGCAATATCAATATGTAATCAAAACATGTATTTAAATATAATTTAACTAATAATTACCTGCTTTTACCAAGTATTCCATGTTGTCTAGGTTGAATCTGCATGGACTAGATCCTTTTTGTGATTATGCCTTAAGGATATATAAAAGAACAATTTAAATAAATTTCAACTAATAACACACTTGACCAATGTCGAAACATGTATTTAATGTATTTAAAACGACAAAATAAAACTAAAACTATATTTACCTATATTTACTTATTCCATTGTACCATCTACATCCTCTCTTTTTTTCAATGCATCTATGATTGCCTCATGCTCTTCCATAACAATTGACCATAGCAATTTTTTTGAAGGTCTTCCATGATATCACTCTAGTTTTATATTTGTTGCCACCACCAAATGTGAATAATGCATAATCTTTTTATGTGTTTCATAGTCTTTGAATGCAGGTAGACCATTCTTTCTTCTCAAGTATTTTCATAGCCAAGTGCCAACAACCACCACCGATCCTATTGGAAAACATGTTCAAAACCATCATCAAATAACTTCTGAAAATTTTCTTAAGGGGATCAAAGACTTGTTCTAAAAAATTGCTTAAGGGATCTAAAACTTGTTATCAAAATTTGCTTAAGGAGGTGTCTTAAGGGGATCACCGTACCTGTTGGATAATGAAAGCCATCATCATCTTCTCAAGGTGTTATCAACTTATATTTAGTTTCCACACAACGAGCCAACCAATATTCTATTTTCTCTTCATTCCCTCAGTGCAATAACAACATACACATGTCCCCAACAAAATTCGATTTAATAACTTGTGCATATCCATATAAATAATTTAGTATTAAAAATAACTTAATAAAGTGAAATAAAATGAAATAAATTGAATTAAAATTACCTTCTTGTACAAGGTCTGAAACACGGTCATAATCTTCAGATGCAAACAATTGATCATTTTCTTCAATAGTTCTTTCATATTGATTATGTGCTTCTACAGGTGTCAACGATCTTTTCTCCCACTGTTCAACCCATTCTATATTTTTGCAAGCTTCCCAATCTCCTGAGATACAAAAATGGAAAAAACATGCAAGCTCCCTTATCCAAATAGTCCATGTGCTTGCTGTCGCACTCCTAAATGAATGCCATTTAGTAGATCCACTAATTGTCTCACAATCAACTCTAGATACAATGTTCTCTTCTTCCACCAAGCAAAAGAATCGATGAACTATAGAGTAATCACTCGAACAAGGTGTAGATAATCTTCTATTACACCAATCCACAATCTCATGTGCATTTTTAAATTTTACTGAATCCTCAAATTTTAATTGTTCTCTAGCAAGAATTCTTTTGAAACACGCACCAGCTCCATCATGTTCTCCTTTACCATGCCCAGCTTCAAAAAACTCCATATATGTTGGACATTAAGTTCCTTGTGAACCCTACTTAACCAATAGAACATTCTAGCATTTTTGAACTTCCCCATACAATTATCTGACCATATGAGGTGTTCTTTCATATGGATTCCTCTTTCTCTTAAATTTCTATAAAATATACTAAAATAATATTGAACAAACTCTGATGAGTGTAACCGATTGCCACTCAAATAAAAATGATACTCCCTCAAAACTTTTCTATCATCCTCAGTGCTATCATCTGCACGTCTATAAACAATATGGACAAACATAGCTACCTGCACTGAATTATAATATTGAGATTGAATTTCCTCTTGGGCGAGAGTATAATTCTCTGCAAAATCAACCACTGAAAGTATAGTACCAATTGGAAATGTGTTTCTATATGCGCGAAATTGGCCATCAAGCCATCGAGCATGTTCAGAGTGCATAACATATTTTGGTATAATTTTATTATTAAATTCACTCATAAATGCATGCACACTAACTTTTTCTGTAACTAAATCACAACGCTTTCCTATTTTTCCATCTTTTAAAGAATAGTGAACATTCCTAAATCTTTTGACGTCTACTAATTGTTGTCCAAAAATCATGATCAACACTTTCATGCAAACAAATTCTTAAAAATGAAAGATTTCCAGAAATACATTATCTAGAAATCTGAACTTGAAATAAACTCTCTTATTGCTTCAGGTGGCATATCAATACCACAATCCTGTATAATCATGTTAGTATGCAAGGTACAACGTATATATCGAAAAACATCATAAAAATAATGAAATTGAACATGTATTTTACAACAACAAGATATTTGTTACTTATTAATTTTTACATACCAGGGTTTACATTTTTCAAAATACCTTTGACTTATTTTAATATTACTAGGTAACATTGAAACGCTATAAAATTTTCTATAAAATACAGTTTGTGTTGTATCTAATAGGTGTTTTGGGTGAGGATCGCAAACTTTGGACCCCACCCTTAATTTTAAAATATCTCTAGCATTAGATGAAACCCTAGTATTATCATGCCAATATTTTTCGATCAAAGATTTAATGTCAACATTCAATTTTATATCAGACCTCGGTAGTCATCCACTGAAACTCCAACATTGATTGATAGGATCATTTTCTATACTTTCTCTTCTTTTTTCCGCTCTTAGTAATGTTTTAGGATGCATTTTTAAAACTTCACTAATATTGCTTACCATTCTTTTGTTCAAAGTTGTTTTATTAACTATAGTAGTAGTTATAGCTCTTCTTGCTGCGTTTTTATCTTTAGATCGACTATTTTTCCCAATAGATTGAATGGCACTAGCAATAGTAGACATAACATGTTTTAATGATTTATCTTTTCTTTTTTGTTTAACATAAAAGCCTAACCTTTTCATTACTTTCCTCATTTTTTGCATTCTTATCAATTGCATCATTAGTTAACATTGAAATGCAATTTTTTTATGATAAAAGAATTTGGTGTGTATTATATTCACATGTGTTCTTATTTGCCTCTAAGAAATTTGACCGGGAAGATTATCGAAAACACCACTTCCAATTTTAAAAAAAGTATTTTCATTAAATTCAACATCACATTCTAGATTTTCATCTTCATTTTCATCTTCATCTTCATTTTCATTTACATTTTCATCTTCATTTTCATCAACAAAATAGTTTTCATTTTCATTTTCATTTTCATTTTCATCAACAAAACGATTGTCATTTTCATTTTCATATTCATTTTCATCAACAAAATGGTTCTCATTTTCATTTTCATTTTCATCAACAAAACGGTTTTCATTTTCATTTTCATCTTCATTTTCATCAATAAAACAGTTTTCATTTTCATTTTCATTCTCATTTTCATCAATAAAATAGTTTTCATTTTCATTTTCATTTTCATCAAAAATATAGGTTTTGTTTTCATTTTCAAGAAAATGATCATTTTGATTTTCATTTGCAACAAAAGATTTTTCTTCTATGTTTTCAACAAATTCTATAAAAGTTTCATCTCTCTGAATATAGTTAATGTCAACATCATTAAGTCCAGCATCTTGTAAAACTTCTACATAAAAATTTACCATTTCACTAACTTGTGGATTTGAAGACGTACTTGGATTTGTGCATATTGAAACATTCTCCTTAGCATTCAAAGAGGGATTTGAAGACATAGTGGACTTGTTTGTATAATCATATTCTTCTCCAAATTGACTCCTTGCAAATTAGCTTCATCTACAACCATGGTATCCTCAATGTTTTCATCTTCAATAGTTGTTGAATTGGTTGCTCCACCATCATTCATTGATTTCATTCTCATTCTTCTTTCTCTTTGTCTTTGTCTCTCTTTTTCTCTATTTGCTTCAAATTCTTGAGGAGTCAATGTCTTCCTTCTCTTATTATGAGCTTTATTCAATCCAAATAATTAAGCACAAATGAATGTTAATAGTGAAATACTTCAACATATTCAATCCAAATTGGAAGTTGAATACCTATTAGGACAAAATTCTTCCTCTTGTGTTCCTCAAAACAAGTAGAAAACTACCACAATTCCACTTAAAAAATTGTTTTCTTCATGCCTCCTTTGAAAAATTTAATCCATATTGCAAATTGAAACCTTTTGTTCCTCCAAACAAGCACAAAAATAACACAATTTCACTTAAATGGTGTAGATGATGCTCCGTTTGATAAAATCAACCAAAAATCAAGTTCACCACCTGTAAATACAATAACTTATGAAAAATAATTCACTTTTAGTGCTCTCGGCCGTACATGTGAAGTTGCAGACTTCACAGTAATTTTCTACAGTGTATTTAAATAAAATAAATGGGACCCCGTTTATAAAACAGGATCCTGCTTGCTATAAAATGGGATCCCGATTATTAAACGAGATCCTGTTTATTAATAAGCGAGATCCCGTTCTATAATCAGGATCCCATTCACCGACATTGAATGTCAGAGCCGTTGTTAAGGCAATAGGATCCTGTTCCATTCACAACGGTCCAAATACTGCCGGATGAGGAACGAGATCCTGATTATAATATAGGATCCCAATTATAATACGGGATCCTGTTTTTTAAAATTTGAATTTTGTTTTGCATCGTGGTCGGGCTTTTGCCTAGGTTTTTGGTTTGGGAAAAGTGTTGGAAGTCCAAACCTAGGCCTTCAACTTGGTTTGACTTGCAAGTTGAAGGTCCTAACAATGTCAAAGAAAAATATCAACTTTGGACATATGGCTAACGACCTTTTTTGCAGAATTTTCTAATGAAATTAAAACCCATTTTAGATGAAACAATGCAGATTCTAAATATGTAATTTGTTTTGCAATTGAATTATTTTTTCTATTTTTCAATTAATTTCGAATAAAATTGGTCCATAAACTTTAAATATCAGAGTTTTTTACTATTTTAATAACTTTTGATCAACTTAACATTTTGACAAATGGATTGCATGAGAACAAACTTCAGAAAATTCTTTTCAATTTGAAAAAAAATTCAAAAAATGATAAGTTTAGGTCATCTTATGGATGTTGTACATGATGATTTTTCAAAACAACAAATCTGCCTAATAAAAATTTAACAAAAAAAAAATTCAATAAAAAATTACAAAAAAATATCAAGAACAAGCTTCAGTGCGTCATAAAACTTTTCCCAAAAGGATTTAGAAAAATACGATAATTTAAGTCAAAATATGGATGTCGTACAAGTGCAAGGTATGGTAAAAAAAAATGACTTTTAAACAGTGGTTTTTAGAAATTCCTATTAAAACTCAATTTGTACAATCTGGGTATTGAAATAGATTATATATTTGGAAACTAGACTCCGAGCACTACATTTTATGATTAGTGACTTTGTTAAAGATTTCATTTCTAAGTGTTTCAAATTTTAAGGTCAAATGTGTCAAATTCTGAAAATCAAGAAAAACACTTCCACTTTTTGGCCAAAAAGTGGACTCAACTTCTTGCACGTGCACCCGAATATCCTAGCTATAGATGAAGCATTATAAGATGATTGTACTGGAGAAAGATGTGCCACCTTAGTCAATCAGTCAATAGTTACCATAATGGAATCATGTTGACGAGATGACATAGGTAATCCAACAATAAAATCAACTGATATAATATCCCATTTCCATTCAAGAATGAGATGTGGCTGCAATAATCCAGCGGAATGTTGATGCTTAGCTTTGACTGTTTGGAACTCAAGAAATCTCGATACATAATCAGCAATATCGCGTTTCATACCAAGCCAAAAATACAACCGTCGAAGATTCGCATGCATCTTCTTAACACCAGGATGAGCTGAGTATGGTGCTCAATGTGCCTTAGTCATAATCAATGTATGAAGACCCTCTGAATGTGGTACATAGATACGATCTAAATGTCGTAATAAACCATCTAGTTCAAAAGTGTACCTTGTGAATTGACCCTCTAGAGGTCTACTAGGTTCAATCTCAGACTTCACCTCTTGATACAATCTATCTATAGGAAGTGTTGCTAAAATTTGAGTCTTTAAATCTACTTCAACAGTAATAGCAGAAATCTCATGTCGATGACGACTAAGAGCGTCAACCACTATGTTTTCTTTTCCCTGAACATATATCACCTCAAAATCATATTCACATAGGAACTCCATCCACCGTCTCTATCTAGCATTCAAATTAGGTTGCATAAAAATATATTGTAGACTACAGTGATCACAATGAAGTTTGAAACGGTGACCTAATAAGAAATGCCTCCATCAAACTAATGAATGAACAACTGTGGCAAGCTCTAAATCATGAGTAGGATAATTTAGTTCATGATCCTTGAGTTTACGAGACTCATAAGCAACCACATGCCCATCTTGCATCAGTACTACTCCTAAACCCTCCAAGGACGCATCAATACAAACTACAAAATCCTTAGCAGGATCAAGAACAATCAATATAGGTGCATTAGTCAACTTTTCTTTAAGTGTCTAAAAAGCCAACTGACACTGCTCTATCCAAACAAATTTCTTCCCTTTCCTTTGAAGAGAATTTATGGGGTGCCCAATCCTAGAAATTCCCCGACCAAACCATCTATAGTATCCAGCAAGTCCCATAAAACTACGAACCTCTGCTACATTGGTAGGCACATGCCAATCAACAATAACTTGAATCTTCGAAGGATCCACAACAATACCCTTTCCAGAAATAACATGACCAAGGTATTTCACCTTGGTTTGAAAGAAGTCACACTTCTTCAGGTTTGCATACAATTGATTCTCCCTTAAGCACTGCAATACCTATCTCAGATGCTCTTCATGTTCCTTCATATTTCTCGAATAGATCAAAATATCATCGAGAAACACAAGGAAAAAATGATCAAGGTACGTATGAAAAACACCATTCATCAAACTCATGAATATTGATGGTGCATTCGTTAATCCAAACGGTACTACTATGAATTCATAGTGACCATAACGAGTTCACAATGCAGTTTTGTGAATCTCTGCTTCTGCAATGCGTAACTGATGGTAACCAGATTTTAGATCAATCTTAGAGAACACATTAGCTCCCTTGATCTGATTGAAAAGATCATCGATTCTAGGTAAAGGATATCAATTCTTTATCGCTACTTTGTTCAATTGACGATAGTCAATGCACAATCTAAGTGATCTGTCCTTCTTCTTTACGAAGATGACAGGTGCTCCCCAAGGAGAAACACTTGGATGAATAAAACCTTTATCCAATATTTCATCCAACTGGATACAAAGCTCCTCTAATTCCTGAGTAGTCATTCTGTATGGGGCTCGTGATATAGGCTCAGCTCTAGGAACTAGGTCAACTCTAAAATCAAATCTCATTTCTGTGGCATACTAGGTATATCATTAGGAAACACATTAGCGAATTCCCTAAGGATAGGATGATCATCAAGAGATATCTCTCAACTCTCTCCTTCCTCCAAATTAGTAATAGTTGTTGCAAATAGCTAACAACCCTGACAAAGACAACTCTTCAATTGCATAGCAGATATCATCCGCAAAGAGATAGGTGTTTGAACACCTATGATATCAACTTTTGCACCTAAGTCATTAATACAACTCACTGTCTTAAGTCAACATTCAATTACAACATGATGAGATTCTAACCAATCCATACCTAAAACTATATCATATGATCCTAAAGGTGTAACATGAAGATCCACTAAGGCAGATAAATAACCAATTTTAAGTTCACAATTATGTACAAGGTTCTCTACCACTACTTTCACCCTAGAGGCGAATTCTACCTGCCACTTACCGCCTTGCTTTACCACCACAAGACCACATTGCTCAACAATGGTAGGTGAAATAAAGGAATCAGTAGCTCTAGAATAAAAAAGAATAGTAACACTAACACCCTGTAACTGACCTGAAGTCTCGATCACTGTGTTCTCATGATCGGCTTGGTAGTTATTAACTGCAACATAAACTGTATGAGAACGGCTTGCATCACCCACTGTAGGCTTAGAAGCTGTCGGTCGTGATCCAAATCCTAAAGAACCTTTCATAGGACACTACCTAGCAATGTGTCCCTGCTGACCACAAGAATAACAACCAGTACCCCTACCAAATCCTCTACCACCCGAAGGTGCATTGGATTATTGAAAGCTACCTCTACTGACTATAGATTGTTCACTTTGAGCTGTCTATTCCTGTTGATTGCACTTATTGTGCCACTAGTTGCGGTTCTTTCCTGACTGAGGACTATTACCCTACTGAGGTTGTGAATTATTATTCTTCTGAGGAGTACACTTTTGCTGCTGTCCACCCTTAGTGGGTGTCTGTTGGTTCCTAGAAGAACCTCCTGTCTGTATCTGACCACCCCATGGACCAATACCTGCTATAGGAGCACTACCTATCTAGACACATATATGTCCACCCAATGCTAGAGCCAAATTCTCTTCCACAATGCACGCTTTCTCAGCTACAACTTCCATAGTATTCGGTTCGAAGACTCTAACTCCTCCACTAATGCGGGTGTTCAGACCCCTGATAAAATATTGTACCAACATCACCTCATCATCTCTAATTTCTGCATATTGTTCCTCACTTGTTTGTTCCAACTGAGGACCCAACTGTTTGGCATGTTTGCGCTTGTGGGAGCTTTGAGGGGGAGTAACCTAAGGTTTCGGCCCACAGCCTCCACCTCGACCTCTACCATGACCTCTAGTATGACACCTAGGCATGATCCTACACAAAACAAAAATGAGTCTCATATACAAAACAAACAAGGCTAATAGAAAAAGATACTACCTAGTCTAACATCTAGGTCAACCTAATGGGTTCACAATTACCCAGAGCATCCAGTGTTAGAACCTTTGCTCTGATACCAATCTATAATGCCCTGCCATGTAACCTAAAGAATGTTGCATATATTTAATTTTTATAAACTTAAAAGCATACATTGAATAAGATTTAAATTACATCAATGAAGGTATAGTGTACATAAAAGATTCATTCTTACATTGCATTTTAAATAACTTTACAATAATCATTTTCTAAATGAGGTAGGTCAAATATAAATGTATAATTAAATATTACTATTGTTCACCTCATTAACAATTAAGGAGTGATACAAATATATAGTTTCCACTAATACAAATAAGAAAGTACATTTCCACATATGAGCTTTCCATCCAATAAGTACTCATTGCCACAAACAAGAACTGGGGACCCAACAGAGTAAGGTGCACGTTCCACCCAACCATCTGGTACCTGTAGGTCCACCCCCCATGCTAGGAGATAGTAAAAAGGTTCCCTAGACATAACCTACAAACCCTAGACACAAGTAAAACCAAGACAACAATACAAGTACCAACTTAACTCAATGGTTACATTGCTTCTAGAATAGGATGATCAATTATACTAAGTTCACAAGGTCATTGTTATTATAGGTGGAGTGTCATCACAATGTTGCATAGGTTAGCTTGGTGTTTCTTCCTAGGTTCCGGCCCCCATCTTGGGTTACCTTGGTAACCTCTTACGAAACTCGACCCCTCATGCAATCTATTGTGGAATTGAATATCTTTTAAAATAACAAGATATCAACTTTGCCATTCCATGCCTTCTCGACTCATCCCCAAGTATGAACTAGCCTTTGAATCCATGAGTGAGGCTTATTAATCTAGTTAAAGGTTTTAAGCTACCTAATGTGTTGTTTAGTTTTCACTAATTAACTAACTCTTCATGAGTTACCTTGGCACCACTTTGTGTACCGGCCCTCATAAAGAGCCACTCCCCTAAAAATAACATAAGGAATCCAAGTCCACTAACTAAGGTAAACAAGGTGCACATAAACAAGCATCAAAAGCCAATCATATAACAATGGAGATCACAACCTATTCATAGAACTAGGTGTCTAATAACGAAACAAAAACCATGTGCACTACCCTAGTTAACTCAAAGGATTGTATTTAAACAAATAACAACTCCCACATTAAACAAACTTATCTAGAAGACTTGTAATTTAATATAATCCCAATTTTCCCAATAAAAGAGAAAACCACTTAAAGCAAATCAGGCATAATAAGAATCTAATGTTAGGATTTACTAAATCCAATCAAGTCAATTAGAAATAGGATGAAAATAAAACAACTTGATTATAATTCTTTTCTCAACAATAAAATAAATTGTAACAATTAATCTAATTTTGACTTTCTCAATTTCACATAAAAATAAATACCAAATTTTCTCTTTCAATCTTATTGTTTTAAAACTAGTTGATTTCATAATCTAAACCTAAAATATGAATTTCATTTAATAAAAGAATATCGAAATTTGTTTTTATCAATAAAGTGAATCGCAATTAATAAGGAATTTATATGAATCATATTTTATTTTCAAAAGACTATATATACTATATAGTCACTGGCTGTATACACAACCCTCCCCATATGGGGAGGCAGTTGTGTTGGCAGCCATGTGCTGCTTGTGAGGGCAGCACCGACTGCCTCCATAGCCCTCGCCCTATTGGGGTGGTTGTGGGGGTAGTCCTTGCAGCCCCCCAATATAAACCTTTTTTTTTAACATTATTTGCTAAAATTGGAAGCCCTACGATTTAAATCGCGTACATATTTTCAATAAAAAGAAAATAAAATTTCACAGAGCATTTTCACAATAAAAATACATATATATATATATATTTATAAGTATATGTATATATATTGTTTATATACATACATATATATATAATCAACAAATAAGAATATAATAATCAGAAAATTATTCTGATAAACTTTTCTCCAAGAAATTGGGAAAACCATCAAATTAATACAAATTTTATCAAAGATCTTCAATTTCATCAACATAGGATTTTCAATTCAAATTACCATTTTTTTTTTATAGGTAATGTCTATCAAAGTTCTTCATAGAAGTTTCCATTTCCTCAAACTAATCTGTAAGTTTCACTTACAATTCAACATAGGTTTCTTCTATTTTCTTTTGAAACTTTTCAATTGTTCAACATCAACCTTCTGGGTTGCTCTCTAATTTTACTATAAAATATTGTTTTGATATTTAACACAAAGAGGTAACAAACTTTCTACAACATATTTTACCGAGAGGAATAGAAGTTTCATTCACAACAATTTCCTCAGGCAATCTTTTATTTAACAAATTTTAACAAATCTTCTACAAAATAAATTCTTTTTACAGGCAATCTTTTCAAAAGACAATGAACTAAATAAATAGGGAAAAACCTGTATTCTATAGCTTGAAGAATTTTACTTTTGAAGAGAAGCTTTGCCTGCTGCATACAACTTCCAAAGCCCTTTCAAATCTCCACTTTCTAGAAGATGCAAATATTCAACAAAAATCTATTCGAGAACCTCTTCCAAAAATTTAAATAAAAAACCCAATAAAATCATAATATTTTCCAATAGTTCTCTGTTATTTTTCATTTCTCGTGAAGTGTTTTCTTGTTTTCCCCAAATCTCATAATATATTCTCTAAGAGAATCCTCAACAAAAAATTTGCAATAAATTCAACTAACACACATGGCAAAGAAGAAAAATATCTTCTAACAAACTCACAGATACTTTCTTTCCTCATTTATCAAGAATTCAATTTATTTTTAAAGAATTAAAACTTCAAAAACTATTTCATTTCAAACACATTTAAAATTCTATTTCCCACAAAGCATCTAATTTATATTTAATCTATTCACACAATAAAAATAATTTTAATTAATTAATTAATTAATTTATTAAAATAATTTTAATCTCAATGACCAAATTATTTTACCAACAAACTAATTTAATTAATTAAATAAAATATGCAACTTTTATCTACAATATTTAAAATTAATTTAAATAAACATTAAACTACAAGTAACATTAATCTAACATTAAATTCACAAAATAAACCTTTCATAACAAATAACAAGAAAAAATTAGACGTGACAACCAAAATTACCAAACCTAAACTGACGACATACTGTGACTGGGTTTGAGACTAGACTGGGAAAAACCTTGTTACTACCTCCCAATCAACATTACCGTTGAGTCTAGACATGCCCAGACCCGTGAAACCAAGTGGAGTTGGTGTCATATACCTACAATCCTACAATCAAACAAATAACATACATATATATAATCCATGATTCAAACACAACGTGAGGAGAAAATCATAGGGCACTCGGAAGCGAGTGATGCAACTCTGTTCTCCACACCAATACAAAATCACAACAAACTGACAAGAAGAATAGCAATTAATCTACCATAAGCATATACATAGCAATAACATTTGAAGTAAACATCTTTGATAACATAAAGCATGTCAGAAATAATTACCATCAAATAGTGTATCATCACAACATAAAATAAATCCACCATCACTCTAATGTCAGCGATCAATACATCAAAACCAAGTACCAAGGTCGATCAAAGCGAAAAAATGCTAACAGAAAACATAAGAAAAATGGAGGGGTACTACATGTATGTACATATGTATAGTTTGTTTAAGGGTAATGGACCATTGGTGGGTAGGGCGATGTTGATAGTGTAATATGCATTGCTTGTTTCATGGAGCACATACCCTTGATCCTTTGCAATCAACTCTATTAGATGCAAGGTTAGTTTTTTCTTCAATCACACTCACTCTTACATGTATGAATTTGTTGTTTCAATTTGTATCATTCTTTTATTTCTAAGAGTATGAATTGGGGATGTTATAGATGTCATAGTATAACATGCACTTTTTGTTTCATTTTAAACATACCCTTGATCACCTCAAGGATATAAGAGTTAGAATTGTGGATATACGTTGAAAGAAGTCTAATCTATTCAAGATATACCAATCTACCATTGACGATGGCATCCATGGACATCATGTATATCTTGTACAAATAATTTTGTTTTCAAAGTATATCCCTCTTCATCTTATTACAAGAGAAGGGTGCATTCCTATTTGTAGACACATAAAAATGCCCTAGACTTGCAAACCACATTTTTCTATGTCAAACATCCTCCTCACATAATTAAAATATTTAATTATGTCTTATAGTCCAACTCAACTATTAATTAAATAATTCTCAACTATTTAATTAATTCATATCCCTTATTCTTCCTGACTATTTAAATAAATAAATTAAATTTATTTTATATAAATATGTCACTACTGATCTATGTCCCTCTATAATTAAATAAATATCTTAAATTTATTTAATTAGTACTTGTCCACTATTTCTTCCCAATTATTTAAATAAATAAACTTTATTTATTTATTAAAAATGTGTCATTAATTTTCTCATATTTTTCTATAATTAAATAAATCTCTTTGATTTGTTTAATTATTATCCACCTTGGTTTTTTCTAATTTTAAATAAAAGCATTTATTTAAAATTGTCCACTTTCTAATTTCTCTTCAAGTAAATAATTAAAATCATCATTTATTGTCACATGACCCCACCACTTTTGAATTAAATTAATTTTTAATTCAAAAAGACAATCCAGTCTTCAAAATTAAATCATTATTTGATTCTCCAGATTTGATTTTTTCTAAAAAGAACTCTCAATCCCCCATTTCAAATTTTAACCTAATGTTGCCCTAACCCTAATTGTGGGTTGTCACATTCAATTTCAACCTTTGATTCTAGGACATTTGTCAATTTTTAATCTTGGACATTCATCCAAAATTGACTTTTCTATAAAAAGACAATTTTGGCCTCATTTGCACATCTCGTGTCTCTTGGCTTCAGACTACATTGTTGTCATAATATTTTCTACATACTTTAGGCTTGCTTCATAGTTGCATAGTTGCATTGTGTTGCTTTTGATAGAATCCTTCAACATTTGCTTAGGACATTGGCATAGTCATAGGTTGCTCATCAAAAATATGAGGGAAAACAACATATCTTAGCAAATAGAGAAGGTGTAATGGAGGTCAATCATGGAGGTTGAAGATATTTGGTGAGATTACTCCTTTTATTTTCACGTTTTTACTCCTTTGTTCTTCATTGCTTGCTTTGGGTTATTTTTTTTAAGCTTTAACCTACGAACCTAATATTTTTCCTAAGCTACATTGGTGAACCTAATATTTTGTGTCATTTTAATACCCAATGATGATTCTAGCAACATCTATTTGTAGTTTGGAAAATATTGAGGGTTTCTTTCTCCATACTAACATCCATGCCTTCTGTGTTAACATCCATTTTCTTTCTCATCCTACCATCCATGTCTTCCGTGCTAACAATTCTTCTATTCCTTTGTCATCTTGGCCTCTCATCCATTTTGAAAGCACACTTGTGTTCTCTAAACCCGATTGTCCCCTTGAGGGGGCATACAACTACCTCCTCATCATTCTTCCTCATCCTATTTTTCACTGGGCATATTTTTGACTTTTTTTCTTTGTCACAATGCAATAAACTACATTATGACAGAGAGGAGCAAAATATAGACACATAAAAATGTCCTAGACCCGCAAACCACATTTTTCTATGTCAAGCATCCTCCTCACATAATTAAAATATTTAATTATGTCCTATAGTCCAATTCAACTATTAATTAAATAATTCTCAATTATTTAATTAATTTATGTCCCTTATTCTTCGTGACTATTTAAATAAATAAATTAGATTTATTTTATATAAATACGCCGCTAATGACCTATGTCCCTCTATAATTAAATAAATTTCTTAAATTTATTTAATTATTACTTGTCCACTATTTCTTCCTGATTATTTAAATAAATAAACTTTATTTATTTATTAAAAATGCATCATTAATTTTTTCATGTCTTTCTATAATTAAATAAATCTCTTTGATTTGTTTAATTATTATCCACCTTGGCTTTTTCTAATTTTAAATAAACACATTTATTTAAAATTGTCCACTTTCTAATTTCTCTCCAAGTAAATAATTAAAATCATTATTTATTGTCACATAACCCCACCACTTTTGAATTAAATTAATTTTTAATTCAAAAAGACAACTCAGTCTTCAAAATCAAATCATTATTTGATTCTCCAAATTTGATTTTTTCTAAAAACAACTCTCAATCCTCCATTTCAAATTTTAACCTAATGTTGCCCTAACCCTAATTTTGGGTTGTCACATTCAATTTCAGCCTTTGATTCTAGGGTATTTCTCAATTTTTAATCTTGGCCATTCATCCAAAATTGAATTTTCTATAAAAAAGAAATTTTGGCCTCATTTGTATATCTCATGTCTCTTGGCTTCAGACTACATTGTTGTCATAATATTTTCTACATACTTTAGGCTTGCTTCATAGTTGTATTTTGATAGAATCCTTCAACATTTTCTTAGGGCATTGGCATAGTCATAGGTTGCTCATCACAAATCCGAGGGAAAACAACATATCTCAACAAATAGAGAAGGTGTAATGGAGGTCAATCATGGAGGTTAAAGATATTTGGTGAGATTACTCCTTTTATTTTCATGTTTTACTCCTTTGTGCTTCACTATTTACTTTGGGTTTGTTTATTTATGCTCAAATTTTTTAACCAAAATTTTACCCATAGTTACAATATTAACTTAAGACTTCTTTCAATGTATATCAATTTATTTCAATGGTTTTCATGCAATTATATCTATAAGTATATGTATATATGTATTTGTATATGTATAAGCATGTATATGCATATGCATATGTATATACATATCCATATATATATATATATTGCAGAGATAGATATATATGTAAGTTTCTTATAGCCTTCTTCATTTACATTCAACTTAATTAGATGTATGCTTTGTTTTTTCTTCAATTATAGTGACTGTAACTATCAACCCCTCTCCCTTATAGGTAACTATGATAATGGCTGACTCTTACTTCTGTTATAACCATTTTTGAGACAACATATTGAAATTTATATATAAATTCATACAACACTATGGTACATATATTTCAAAAAATTTCTAATATAGTATTATGAAATGTACATATAACTTCAAAAAAAATTATGGTTCAAATATAACCAACACTTTCTAATACAACATTATGAAATGTATATATAACTTCAAACAACACTATGGTATAAATATTTCCAAACTTTTGTGATACAACATACTAAAATTTTTATATAACTTCGAACAATAGTATGATACAACATTATGATACATATATGTGCACAATTAAATAGATACATATGTTTCCTATAGTTGTGTATGTATACACATAAAAATGGTCATGTCTATAATCCTGGCAATTAATTAAATATTTATTATTTAATTAATTTTTCTAAAGTCCTCTACATATGATTAAATTTAATTAATTTAATTATATTGTTCATTCATCTTATTCTTCTTTCCTAATTAAATAAATTTATTTTATTTAATTATTTTCATATGTCCACTTAATTAATTAAATAAATATATTTTATTTATTTAAATTAATTATCACTATTTGAATTTAAATTAAATCTTTTGATTTAATTAAGTTTAAATATTTCCCCTTTCTTCTATTTTAATTCTTCTTCTAATTAATTAAATGTTTTATATAATTAATTTCATAAAAGTGATTTAATTAAATAGATCTTATTTAATTAAAAATATCTTATAATTTCTTTCTAAAATCAAAATTAGGTATTCTAACCTAATTGTGCAATCTTCTCATATCATATTTAATTATGAGATATTCTGCTTTTTTCAATAAAACATGATTAAAGCTCTTTTCTCACCACAAGTTTTCTTCTACTTTTAAAAGCTTAATTAAATATTTTATTTAATTAAGGAAAGTTGAGTGTCCTCCACAAATAAATAATTGATTTTTTTAATTAATTATTTATCAGCTTTTAATCTTTCTTTTATTCTTATTTTCTCTTCTTTTTCCTCTTTCATAATAAAATAGAAAAATCTGTTTTTAGGGTTCTTCTATCCTCTCCTTCAGTTTCATCTTTCTTCAACCGTTTGATTTGCCAGGAATTATCACAACCGTCAATCGAGACAGCCAATCAGAATAATTCAGAAAGCCCTATAAATACCTGTGTGAATCCAAACATTGGTAATAGGCAATTAAGTAGAGTTTATGCATTTAATTCATTTAGTATTCATTTATCATAGCATCTTGTTTATTTCAAAGTTTCTTAGCTAAAATCATTATCATAGCTTAATCATGCATTCATATCATAGCAAAAATCTCGTTCTTTAGGAAGACAGTTTGTTGAGCCTAGCCACTAATCTGAGAACACAAGGCTGGAATCTACAAAAACACTAAAGATAGAGGACGATAGGACGACAACGGGAACAGGATACTGAGTTTGCACATCTCTATTCCTTTTATATTTCTGTTTTTGTTATAATGTTCTATTGGTGTGTTTGAACTGGTTTTAATTCATTTATGCACTTAATTTTCATACACACATTAAATGGCGCCCACCGTGGGGCCTATGCCCCGATTTTAGACTTCTTTCTTGCAGGTTTTCTTGCAGGTTTGCTTACAGGTTTTCTGGCATTCGGCAGCGCGTTTTGGAAGATTCAGGAAATTTTTATTTGCAGGTACTTCGGCGCATCTGGGCTCTGTTTCGGCGCATCTGGTCATTTCTACGGCGCATCTGGGAAACAGAGTGGCACATCCGTCACTTTCTGCAGCGCATTTAGACATTTAGTTAGCGCATTTAGGACTTTCTTTAGCGCATTTAAAATTGTATCAGAAAATTAAACAAAAATCTCTGCATTTAGAATAGCGCATATAGTTTCTGTTTTCGCGCATCTGGGTAATAGAATTCGCATTTGTTTTCTGTTTTAGCACATTTATGTAACAGAGTTGCGCTTCTGGTCTCTGTTTCTGCGCATTCGGGAGACAGAGCTTCACATCTGGAACTGTAACCGAGATTCTGAGTCTGACGCCTTCCGCAGACAGAATTTCTTTTATTTTATGTTGGGCTTAAAATGAATCAACCTAGGGTAGCCACCACACCTTTTATCATGCAGTTAAAACGAACCCCATGTCTGTTGTGAAGCAACATCTTCACTTAGATTAAATCACATTTGATTTTGGTGCACATAAAATGAATCTGTCTACTCTTATTGACTGTGCTTGAAGGTGGTAGGTGATTATGCTCTCACCCTGTGCAAACTAGGTGATCAGAAAACCAGACCCACTTTTCCCTGTGTAACCCTGATTTGATAATCGAAGTATCCTCTCCCCTTGCGCACTTGTGCGATCCTGGGTGCAAGAGAAACGGTTATTGACTCTAGAAATTGGGCCTGCCTTAAGGGAAAAAGTACTCACCTTAAGGGATGACTCAAACCGGCAACGGAGCTAAGGCCAAGCTACCCCCGACCGGTATATAAATGTAAATCTTAAGGGAAAACCTAAGGTTGCTTGTGCGGATGTGTCATACGGATGGAGTTGTACTCCCTTAAACCCTGTTGAGCTTAACCTCTTCAGGCTGGAGTGCCACCTTAATGGTGATTAATCTCTTGCCCCATGTATGGCCACTCGAACGGGGGTCCCGAACTAAATACCATTGTTTAGAAAGCCAAAAACCTTCTATTTGCTAGTCCAGCACCGGTCGGTGTGAAGCCTTCCACACTTTCGCAGTCAATAGTAGAGGTGATCAGCTCGCCATGGGAGTTTCATGGGGGTTGGAAGCTTGGTTGGCCTGAGAAGAGAGTGCACTGTAAGGGGGAGCCCGTGCAGCCAAGCTTCTGGATTCACACGCTACTGATATGCGGTTGGGGAAACCCACGTGGAGTCTAGCGGATATTGTCCTGGCCTAACCTAGGTTGTGCTTGTCTTATTATGTGCTTGGTTACGAATCAACTTAAATCAGACTGTTTGCTGTGCTTTCCAAACATTAATTCAGATAATGGATCATCCAAGAACAAACATGACAAATTTCAGCTAAAAACTGGTCAAAACTGTCCTAGAAAAACTGTTTTAGCGCATCTAGGGGAAAACTGCAGCGCATTTAAGCTCTGTTCTAGCGCATCTGTGTTCTGTTTCGGTGCATTTAGGATTTTCTGCTGCGCATCAGTGCTCTGTTTCTGCGCATATGAGATTTTCTGCAGCGCATTTGACTATTTCTGTAGCGCATTTGGGAAACAGAGTAGCGCTTTTAGGTTTTTGTCACAGACCCGACTTTCTAAGATTTTACTCCCATGTTAAGAAAGTGGAAATCAACCAAGTTCACCAAGAAATCAGTTTTCAATAGGATCAAGAAGCCCAAAACAAATTTCAGTTACAAGAAGACTTTAGATCGCAGAGAATTCCTGTATAAGAGTCGAGACGTCTTGCTCCATTATCGCACATTCCTCCATAGATACCAAGACTACATTAGGGGATTCACCGACGATTATGCTGTAGAACCTTTGGCTACCCAAGCTTATTATCAAAGATTAGCATTATCTCAACGTCATAATTTGAATCAACCTCTTGAGTTTGAGAACGTACCACAACCTTCAATTGAATATTCAACGCGTCCCAATCAGATCCTTCAGTGACCCTCGACCATATTCAAGGATTTCTTACATATGCCTGTTTTTACGAGATCTCAACACAACAAAGCAGGAGAAACACCTCAAGAAGAGGGTGAACGAGATAGTCCTCTTTTTAGTGTAAGTCGCAATCCCCTTTTCAGTAACAACAATATGGCTGACGGAGAGGAAAGTTCGATACTTAAGAACAAAAACATGAACAAAACTCCTATAGGTAGTGATGATGAACAAGACGACGAACTTGAACTTAGAGAGGCATAACAAAATCCCAAGTTTCTTAAAGTCCTTGAAAAGATTATACAACGTGACAAAGAGAAATACTTTTTTTTTCTAGCAGATCAAGGAGCTAAATTGCCTAAAGACTTTGATACTGAGAAATTAAAAACCACCGAGGAAGAGCCATCCCCATCTGAATATGCCTCCTTCAAAAAAGAGTTTAGAGAAATGCAGGGAAAAATCAAAGAGTTACAAGGAGGAACCACAACCAAGAAGTACACTTTGGATGACATATGTCCTTATCCTTTTGATAGAAGTCTCAACATGATTCCATTTCCTAAACACTATGAAATCCCCAAATTTGATCGTTATAATGGAAAATCAGACCCAATTGACCATGTTAGAGACTTTCGAAACATGACATTGGAATTTGCCCACGAAGATACATATTTATTGCGATTATTTCCTCGAAGCCTTGGAGTCAACTCTATGGAATGGTTATCTAAGATTACACCTCCTATTCAAACATTTGAGGAACTGATGAATTTGTTCATAAAACAATACTCCTACAACGTTCAACACCAAATCACCATGATTGATCTTTGCAAAGTTATGCAAAAACCTGGGGAATCTTTCACTACCTTTCTTCAAAGATGGAGGAGAATGTTCGCTAGGTACCCCTGTCATGTCCCTGAAAAGCAGAAAATGGTTACTTTCATCAATAGCCTCAACTCAGAAATGAGTTATCGTTTAAATCTACACTGTCCACCTTCCTTTGAGAAACTAATTGAAGATGCCATCACCATCGAAAGTGCTTTGGTCAAAAGAGGGACCATAAAACTTGATAGGGACAACCCTGCCTCATCTAACCATTACAACAATAAGGACAAGTCTAAGTTTTGGACCCGCAACAAGAATGTTGTAAATGATGGTGTTGTAGATGCAAATCATATCATGACTAAGCCATTTATCTTGAACACTCCTCGTAACAATAATTACAACCATGTCAATTCAGTCACAAATCAAGGAAACAATCATCCCCCTCCAACGAACTAAAATCAAGGGACTGCCAACAACCAAAACCATTGGAGCAACAACAACAACAACAACACTTCAGGGAATACCTCAAACACGAAACCACAACGCTTTCCATTCTTCTCCAATAGAAGAGCTTTTACTCCACTAGGAAAATCCTTAGAATCGGCTTTCAAAGAGGTCATGGCAAAGAACGTCCTTATGTTACCCCCACAACGCAATTAAGAACCTAATGTAAAACCTCCATCATGGAACGAAGCTTATTTTTGCGACTACCATAGGTGCAGAGGTCATCATACAAACAACTGTCAAGGTTTGAAACACGCTATTCAAGATCTCATTGACAAGGGCATCATCACAGTAGAAGGACAACAAAAATCCAACGAAGATCACCAATCATTTCAAAATCCTCTACCAAATTATCAAAAGGGAGAATTGTCTGACAAAACTGTGAACCAAATTGATGATAATGTAATCCGTCACCTCTATACGGACGATGAGCGAGTCAATGTCCTAAAAATCAAAGAGAAAGAAGACAATGGGCAAGTAAATGTTACAACAAGAGCACAAGCTAAGGTTGTTTTGAAAGGTACCTCTTCAAAATCCAATGAGACCTCTCCTCAACACCAATACGACTTAGTTAACCAACTTCGAAAAACTCCAGCTCAAATCTCCATTTTTGAACTTCTAAAGATTTCCCCGGCACATAGGGAGATTTTAGATAAAACCCTCGTTGAAACGACTGTATCTACGGATTTGGATGTGAATCGATTTCAAACCATGGTAGGACATTTGTCCTCCCCCACATGCCTTTCATTCTCAGACAAAGATGATGTTTCCCTAACTCATCCCCACAATTCATCATTATACTTAGAGGTCATGATCCACAAATTCCGTGTCAAACGTGTTCTAATAGATGGAGGGGCTGGTCTAAACATATGTACTTTGAAGGTGATTCAAGCATTAGGATTTGCCGAAGACTCCATTGATCCTAGAAGGAAGATTACCATTAAAGCCTATGATGATGAGGAGAGAATGTCTAAAGGTCTAATCATGCTACCAATCAGAGTGGGACCTGTTATCAAAAATACCTTTTGCCAAGTTTTAGAGCGAGATCTTGCATACAATATCTTGTTGGGTCGTCCTTGGATCCATGAGATGCAAGCTGTTCCGTCCACTTACCACCAATGTCTTAAGTTTCCGTATGATGGACAGGAAATTACTATACCGGCTGATAACTCAAACACCCAAACTTGTGCCAATGTCAAAGCTCATCAAGATACTTTGGTTCTGAATAATCGAGAAGCAATTGCTGATACTTCTTCTCAACATGCTACACATGTCAGTCAGTTAACTAAAAGCTTTGACAAGAAACTACAGTTCAAGGAAAGTGGAGTTGGGGAATATTCCCTTTGTCTTGCTAATCTACCTACGTCTCCTCGATCACATGGAAAACCTTCTATTACACCACAACAGATATCAGCAGCATCAACATTAGTACAGGTACAAACAGAGCCCACTACCAAGTTCAATGGAGAATTTATCAAAGAAAAATTTCCCATTGGAGATCTTAAGGATACAGCAATTCTAGATTGGCTCTATAAAGATGAAGAAGATGCAATTCTAAACGTCACCTTACCAACAGAACAATATGGGAAAGGATATTCTATCATGAAAAAGATGGGATATGATAATGGTCCTCTTGGAAAGAGAAAAGAAGGCGTAGTTGAGCCTATCCATCTTCCAGGACTTGCGGCATATGATAAAACTGGAATAGGCTATGAGGCTACCCAATCTAAACAATCCCAAGGTAATGTTTTTACACTGCAAAAAGGTTCCGATAAGAATGAAACATGTTTGGTATCAGTCCTGAATTACATTGAAAATAACTCTGACACAGATTCTGCTGAATATGAATGGGATACCATTCATGATAACAAATTTTGGAGAGACAAAGAGGTAGATGTCATACATAAGTATACACCCGCTTTAATCAAAGGAGAAGGTTTAGGATCCCAACCACAAGAATCTAAACCACAAAGCAACTATGAGTCTAGTGATACTGAGTCAGATTTTAACGAACAAGATTATCAGGAGAATAGTCCCATCATTGACCTATCTAATACCTCGGATCCTACCGATAACTCTGTCTTGACCCTAACCATCACCAATTTTACACAACCGGATGACGTCCTACCATTAATCCATCCTGATCTCATTGACTGGGATCTTACCGAACCTATGGATATACCTATTTTTCCAAATGACGAAGCTATCATAAACTTCCTTTCCGCCGAAGATGTAAATAATTTTTCCACTAGCGATTTTCGGTATGAAGTCTGTAATTAGGAGAGTGTCAAGTCTCCTAGCTACAAAAATGAAAATAAAGATAAACGGTCTAGTGGTGAAAACTAGAATCTGGTAGTACTAGATCGAGCAAAAGACAAAATAAAGAGCGTATCAGATGGTGAAAACCTTTTTCAGGCACCATCTGATGGGACTCTTGACACTCTCCCAGAGCATTATCATGAGCGATTATCCATCTTGACTGAGCCTACAAAGGAAATCAACGTTGCAACTGCAGATAATCCAAGGATCCTACAGATAGCTGAATCAATGACAGCTAAAGAAATCCCAGAGTTCATGAATTTTCTCAAGTAAAATCAAGTCAATTTTGCATGGTCATATGCCGATATGCCCGGCCTTGATCCTGATCTCATTATGCATCATTTATCTATCAAATCAGGAGCCAAACCCGTAAAACAAAAACTCAAAAAGATGAGTCCTCATATTGCACTATTGGTTAAAGAAGAACTCAAGAAGCTCCTCGATGCAGGTTTTATAAGATCAATTGACTATTCCGAATGGATTTCCAATATTGTACCAGTAGCAAAACCAGACAAACGTGTAAGAGTATGCACTGATTTCAGAGATCTTAACAAAGCTTTCCCAAAGGATGACTTTCCGCTTCCAAGTATCGACACTATAGTTGATCTAACAGTAGGCCATGCCATGTACTCATTAATGGATGGTTTCTCGGGTTACAACCAAATCAAGATTGCACCAGAAGACCAAGAGAAAACAACTTTCACTTGTCCGTGGGGAACATATTGTTGGAATGTCATGCCTTTCGGCTTGAAAAATGTTGGAGCTACTTATCAAGGAGCTATGACTACGATCTTTCACGACATGATGCACACATTCATGGAAGATTATGTAGATGACATATTGGAAAAATCACACACCAGAGAAGAACACTTGGAGATACTATCTAAAATATTCACCAGATTGGAGAAATTCAAAGTTCGCTTAAACCCTAAGAAATGTGTTTTTGGGGTCACATCTGGAAAACTGTTAGGATATATTGTTTCAGAAAAGGGAATTGAAGTAGATCCTTCTAAAGTTCGCGCAATCATGGAGATGCCTCCCCCAAAGAACATTAGTCAGTTGAGATCCTTACAAGGGCGACTCCAGTCTATCCGCAGATTCATTGCACAATTGGCTGACAAAAGTCTACCATTCACACATCTCCTACATAAGAATGTTCCTTTTAGATGGGATGATAAATGTGAAATGGCATTTCAACAAATCAAGCAGTACCTGATGAATCCACCAGTTCTTGTACCACCAAATCCAGACAAACCATTGATTCTGTATATTGCTGCAACCGAGACATCTTTGGGAGCATTATTAGCACAAGAAGACCATGAAGGGAAAGAACGGGCAATTTACTACATCAGCAGAACATTGACAAGTCATGAGCTTAGTTACACTTTCATTGAGAAGGCTTGTTTGGCAGTCGTCTTCGCTTCCCAGAAATTCTGACATTACATGCTAACTCATACAATTAAGCTTGTTTCCAAAATTGATCCACTCAAGTATCTACTAAGTAAAGCATCACTAACAGGAAGGTTAGCAAAATGGATCATGATTTTGAGTGAGTTCGACATCCACTATGTTGATCGCAAAGCAATCAAAGGACAGGTTATCGCGGATCAACTAGCAGACGCTCCTCTCCAAATAGAGCACCCTTTACACATTGAATTTCCAGATGCTGATGTCTTCACAGCAGACTTTAAGCAGCCATGGTCCTTATACTTTGATGGTTCTTTTACTCAACATGGCTCGGGGGCAGGCATTCTCTTCGTCACCCCTCAAGGGCATACCATTCCTAGGTCCTATAGGTTAATGTTTCCATGCACCAATAACATAGCCGAATATGAAGCGCTGATCACTGGACTGAAAACAGCATTGGAATGGAGGATTACCGAGCTACAAGTTTATGGTGACTCACAACTAGTCATTAATCAAATCAATGATGACTATCAGACTAAAGATGACAAGTTGTTACCATACAAGAAGATGATTGATGACTTCAAGAAGTATTTTGTGGACATTCAGTTCACACAAATTCTGAGGATTGACAACAAAGCAGCCGACGCTATGGCTACGATCGCCTCATTGATACAACTCCCAGACAAACAGACTCGCTATGAATTTCTGGTGGAACAATTATTTACACCTGCCTATGACACACCTGAAAGCCAAATTATCTGCCACCTAGTAGGATCCGATTCACCCTGGTATGGCAAGATTTATGCATACCTAAAAGACGATATATTACCACCTGACTTGTCCCGCAACCAAAAACGTAACTTTATCCGCCAATCCTCTCGATAAACCCTTATCGCTGATACCCTTTATCGTCGTGGTCTTGATGGTACTTTACTTCGATGTCTTGAACGTGACGAATCCGACAAAGCTTTATAAGAAGTTCATGGGGGCATTTGTGGTACTCATTCGAGTGGACTAACCTTATCCAAAAAATTGATTAGAATGGGTTACTACTGGACTACAATGGAAAGGGAATCATTTACCTTTGCTAAAACATGCTCAAAATGTCAGATTCATGGGAATCTTATTCATGCTCCTGCACAAGAACTTCATTCGTTTACACCCACCTGGCCATTCTCTCAATGGGGGTTAGATCTAGTGGGAAAAATTCATCCTTCTTCAAATGGGCATAAGTTCATCGTATCACAACGAATATTTCACTAAGTGGATTGAGGCAGTACCTCTCTCTAAAGTCACTGGAAAACAAATCTCATCCTTCATTCTCAATTACATTATTTGTCGATATGGTATTCCTAATGCCATTATTACAGATAATGGTTGACCATTCAAAAATTAGGATGTTGATGAACTTTGTGAAAGATTCCATATTTAGCACAGATATTCCACACCTTACTATCCTCAAGGGAATGGCCAAGCAGAGGCCTCAAACAAAACCATACTAAAGATTTTGAAGAAGATTGTCAATGACTCAGGGAAGGATTGGCATGTTCAACTCAATCCCGCCTTGTGGGCTTACAGAACTAGTGTCTGAACGCCAATAGGAGCAACACCTTTTGCCCTCATCTATGGAGCAGAAGCCATACTGCCTTTAGAGGTAGAAATACCTTCCTTAAGAGTATCACTGAAAGGTCTCATAACATATGAGGACTACAGAGTTTCCCGACTCCAAGAGTTAGAACTTTTAGATGAAAAGAGACAGAGAGCAGCAGACCATTTAAAAGCATATCAACAGATGATGGCTCGCAGCTATAATCACAAAGTCAAGCCACGTACCTTTCAGGTGGGTGATCTAGTTCTGAAAGAGAACCCGCGTAATCAACAAGACAGAGAAAAGAAAGGAAAGTTTGAACCAAATTGGTTAGGCCCTTATGTGGTTATTGCAGTCTACGGATAAGGAGCATACAAGTTATCAACGCCAGAAGGAGACCTATTGGATGAACCCATCAACAGTATACATCTTAAGAAGTATTATGTTTAAGCAGAAAAAGTCCTGAAAAATACAAAAACAACAGAAAAAGTCCTGAAAAATACAAAAACAGCAAAAAAAGTCCTGAAGAAATACAAAAACAGCAGAAAAAGTCCTGAAGAAATACAAAAATAAGCAGAAAAAGTCCTAAAGAAATCCAACAAAAAAATCAAAACATTTCAAAAATACAAAAAAATCAAAAGAGAATGTCATAGGGTGAAAACCTGGCAAACAGGTAGTCTATTGACAGAAAAATCCAAAAAAATCAAAAAGAAATAAAAAAATGCAATAAATACAGATAGTGAAAATCTGGCAAACAGACGCTATCTGTACCTCTCCATCTATTAGTTCCTGTTTTGCACTTTATTTTTTCAAAAGCTTTTCTTTTTCCGCATCTTTTTTTCCGCATCTTGAGGTCATTAAATTGCACCATCCTGCTGCCATTTTCCTAAAGAGTTAAAACGTCTTACCATGGCTTGATCGTTTGTACATATTCCTTTTCGCAAGTTGTGTCAGTCAACAAGACAAAACTCAACTGGGGGCACTTAACTTTCAGAGCATACCAAAAAAGCTAGACCATGACATAGCAATACAAGCATACCAACAAACAACAAACTCCTTTGTCAATGTTATTCGATCATGACACATTTTTTAGCAAGATATCATATCACTTGTCTATTGGATAATCCAAATATCTGAATAATGTATGCATTAACAGTATTACATGTTTGATTAAAAGTTGTTTGATTTTCGATATCATTACTCAGAAGCATACTCAATGATGTACTACACTAGAGTAGCAAGGAACGAGAATGATTTTTCTTTGTCTGCTGTCTTGAGGTTAACAGCCCAATCTAATGCAAATATGTCAAAGGACATGACGCTCAAAGCAAATATCATCGATGACAGTTCCACATTTGCATCAGAACGGTGGTTAATCTTTGTCTGTTTATGCAAGAAATGATCAGGTCATCTCAGTTCAATTATACCTCGATGCTTGTGTTCGCTTGCTATATCAAAATTCATGAAAGTTGTACTCTGGTCATCATTGGCGCTAATTTCCCCTCTGATGCTTGTACATACTTCCAACATTTTAAATGTTCTATGATGATTCAAGAAGGCTTATAACAGGCTCAACAAACTGGTTAGTTTCATATAGTTGCATGTTCATTAACTCATTGTATATATCTGCATATTGGATTCATATTCGTATTTTGAAGGGCTGAATGAAGGTATTCAAATGGTTGTTATTAAGTTTTGACCTTTTCGTGGAGGACATTTGGACATTTAATTCATTGCATTCATTCATTTCATATCATCTTATCATTCATCATTTATTTATCATTTTACCATTTCATATCATTACCATTAATATTTCACTACCATTACCATTTCATCATCTTTTCATTCATTATTCTTTATCATTCATTTATCATTTATCATTTCATTTTCATTATCATTTTTCGTTCATTTATCCTTTATCATTTCATTTTTCATTACCATTTATCATTCATTTATCATTTATTGTTTCATCATTCATTTCTCATTTTATCATCTACCGTTGCATTACCATTCACATTTATCATTTTATTATCATGTTACCATTATATCATTTTACCATATTACCATTCATACCACATTCGTTTTCTACCATATCACGATGCATTTCATACATAGAAAATTCAAAAATAAATTAACATCTCACATATATACATACATCATCACAAAATCATTGCATACACATCATAATCACTAGATCATCCTGCATCATATGGATTAGTCCGCACATATAATAAAAGCATATCAAAATCCATCTCATAACATACATGCATAAATGTCATATCCATATCATATCATATATGCATGAACATAAACATTATCAGAAATACCGCCACTGCATATTGTAGACACTAAAAAATGTCCTAAGTCCGCGAGCGTCATTTTTCTTGGTCATTGTTTTTCTATAATTGAATAACTTTAATTATTCAATTAGGTGTGACTGCATTCCTCTATTAATTAAATAGTTTTTAATTATTTAATTAATTCACCTTCTCATCTTTATTCTATCTTGATCAATTAAAATTATTTAATTGCGTCGCTAATATATCCCTTTCTTCAATAATTAAATAAATCATTTTTTATTTAATTATTTATCTTTCATCTATAGTCAAATAATAATAGTAATAATTATTTGACCTTTTATTCTTCTATAATTAAATAATTGTCAAAATTATTTAATTGTGATTCATTCATCTCTTTTGGATAAATAATTCAAATTAATTATCCATGTCTAATTTCTATTTCTTTATTTAATTAAATTGAAAAATTTAATTAAATGCTCCTCTTTTCATTTTCTCTAAATAAATTATTTGGATAAATTATTTATTTTCCATTCCACTTGTCATTTTCCTCCATTTTGAATAAATAATTTAAAATAAATTATTTATGCACCTCCACCTAGTCAAAGATGCTCTGTCATAATCCTCTATCATAACATTCATTTCTGTCATAGCCTGCATGCCTTGCGTGTCTGTCATAGCTGTCAGGCGTCATAGCCGTCAATGTCATAACTTTTCCATGCATGGCATATTCTTGGTGCATCAATTATCATCTATTGATCTTGGCATCTTTTCTGAGACTTAATGTCAACCATCCATTTTGTAACATCTCTCTCATACATTCTCATCCATTGATCTTGGAATCTTTCTAGAAGATTAATCTCAACCGTCCATTCCAATGGTTGTCTATAAAAGCAACCTTCCTTCTCCATTTTGATTTTAACAGCTATTCTTCTCCAACTTTCTTGCTACCATTTGCAGGTTTTGCACAAGTGTTTCAACAAATCTGAGGGCAAAGTTGCATAACAAGAAAAAGGAGAGCAAGAGAAAGAATCAACTACAATATGGGGAGTACTTTATTTTATTTGCTTTCATTTTGAAATCTCTATTTGTTTGTTTTCTCTTGTTTGGATGTGGTTTAATAGCTTAGAAGTGTTGGCTGTCACTTTTGTCTATGCTATTTGATTTATAACCCCATCTAACATTTTGGTGAACCCGACGTTTGTTTTCTTGCAGATAAATTGGTTTGTTTGTTTTGGTTGTTTTGCAGATTACAGGCAAGAATGTATATGCAAACCCGTCATCTTCATTTGAGTACAAAAAAATGGACGCATCAAATATTTCTAAATATTTTCTGGGTTTTGTAGGTCTCATTTTCAGCTTTCCAGAACATTAAACGGTTTGAAATTTTATTAAGATTTGAGAAAGTTATGGCTATTTTACTGATCATAGTTTTTTAAGATTTAGTGGTTAAAATCCGATTTTTTTTCTTTTGTTTATAATACTTTTGTTGTGTAGGATTTTGCAAAACTTTTTCTGGGTTTTGAAAGTCTATGTCTTAGCTTTCTATAGATACTTACAATTTAAAATTTTGTTTAATTTTGTGAAAATTATCACTATTTTAATTTGCTGTTTTCATTCAAAATTTTTTTTGGTTTACTAATATTTTATTTGTAGCATGTGGCTTTTGAATGGAGCTCCCAAAAATTGCTTCTTTTGAAGTAACAAAAAATTGAGCTCTTAGTTTTTAATTTTCTTTGACTTATTTTTCTTAGTTTAGTTTAGTTTCTTTATTTTCTAGTTTAGTTATTTACTAACTTTTAGTTTAGTTTTTAATCTCTAACTTTATATTTTTAATTTAGATTAACTTTTAATTTTAAATTAGCTTTTTATCTTAGATTAGCTTCATTTTTTTTTTCTAGATTAATTTTTCTTTAAATTTATGTTGGTTTTTATTTTGGTCAAGTTTTGGTTTTGTGACTAATTTTGTTAATTTGGTTTCTCTTGTTAGGTTCGTTTGACAAAGAATTGAAAATCAAAACATACGCTTGTCAAAGAAAGGAGGCATGAAACTACTAATTTGTGGTTTTGCAGCTCCGTTAGTCGAAGACTCATTTCTCAAACAAGGTGTTTGTGATTTCTAGTTTAGGAACACTTCCATTGGTGCATTAAAATGAACATGTGCTTGATTTTGTCTGATTGTGCTTGAAGGTGGTAGGTGATTATGCTCTCACCTTGTGAAAACTAGGTGATCAGAAAACCAGACCCACCTTATTTTTTGTCACCTTCACGACTTAATAATCAAAGTATCCTCTCCCCTTGCACTTTTGAGTGATCCTGGGTGTAAGAGAAATGGTTATTATTTCTAGAAATGGGCCTGCCTTAAGGGAAAAAGTACTCACCTTAAGGGACGACTCAACCGGTAACAGATAAAGCCAATCCACTTCCAGCCGGGATATAAAATGGGTGCTTGAGGAAAGTTCAAGTACCACGAGTGCGGATGTGTCACACGGACGGAGTAGTACTCCCATAAACCCTGTTGAGCGTAACCTCTTCAGGCTGGAGTGCCACCTAATTGGTGATTAATCTCTCGCCCCATGTGTGGCCACTCGAACGGATGCCCTAACTAGACACCTATTGTTTTAGAAGCCAACCATTTTCAGCCGTTGCTTGGTATAGTGCAGGGTACAGTATCATGCCCGGAGATACTCACTACTGACTCCCTTGAGTAGAGATAGCAGTTCTTGGGAAGTGATGACCCAAGAATCTGAAGTTGGTGTGCTTGAATGACGTTAATGAGCCGTGGAGGGGAGCCAATGCCACCAAACTTCTAAGCTATCCGCTCTCGAGAAGGAAAGGTGTTTAGCACCAATCTAGGGTATATCGGTGGGCTATATCAAGTATACAAACCCTTGGCCTATTAAGATTGTGCTTGTCTCATGTGCGTTTGCATACACCAAAACATCGTGCTTGTCAAGTGTTTTCTAGATTTTCAAACAGTATTCACCACATTCACAAATCTAAACACAAACAATCGACCTCAAACAAATATCACACCTAGAAACTTGCAACACCTCAAAACATTCCCAAAACTCTCAAAACCAAACATGTCTAATTGCTATACTCCATATTCATCCACGACCTATGAACGAAACCAAAGGATTGAATATCTTGACCATCGTTTGAAAGAGCGTGAAAAACAACTTGAATCCCAACATTTGAATGAAGTGATGCAATCATCTCATAAGCCTTTATCCTCATCCAAAACTACATCATCCAAGTTCAACATTCATGATTTTTTGCAAAGACTAAATGAGAAACCTAAATCTATGTCCTCAAACACAAATAATCTTGAGCAATCCTACCATGTCATGCATCTATCTTCATCTTCCATAATTCCAAATAAACCTCATGAGTCTTCCACCCAAGTTAACAATTTCATCCAACCATCCTCTCTCATCATGCCATCTCCATCCAATGAGTCATGTCAATCTATTAGTCCAAAGCATGCTAGCATAGACTCCCATACAAATCAAGATCAAAGTATTATTTCCACTTCATCCAATGATACCAAAATTTTGTAACCCTCTCCAATCTTTGACAAAGATCCCATCTCTCAAGAACCTCATGATGATCCCCTTATCTCTTTTTGTTTCATTCAAGATGATTCCCTTCCATCTCAAGAGAAAATTATTCTTCAAAGTCCTCCTTCCACCTCATCTAATGAATCCATATCATCTCATGATTCCATCATATCCAATGATCAAGATATTCTTTCCACAAAACATCAGGATTCCCTTCCTCATCAAGATCAAGATCAACCTCCATTCAAGGATACCCTTTCATTCCATGATTATGTTCATCCTTCTCATGATCAAGAAATGCCTTTCATACCACTTTGTGATGATTCCATACCTAATAAAGAGAAAGCTACTCCATCTCTTACACCTCTTGATCCTTTTCCAAGTCAAGATCAAAGTACCCCCTTATCCCCACGTCAAGATCCTATCACACATCCTAATTCCCCTCATGACCACAATCCTCCACAAGAGTCTATCACCCTTATTCAAACTATCCATGAACCTCTTACCTATCAAATGGGTTCTCTCACTTTTATCCAAGCTGGTTTACTCGAAGATCTTGTTATTCCTTCCATATCACAACCACCTCACGATGGACTTGCATCTTGTTTCATAAATAATATATATCCCATTGGCAAACGAATGTGTCAAAGTATGAACTACAAAGGCAAAGGATTAGGCATTCATGAACAAGGTATCCTAGAACCCCTTTATATCCAAGAAAATACATACTATCATGGCCTTGGTTATACACCTCACGCTCAAGACATTGGTATCTATCGTAAGCCTAGATTCCATCAAAGTAAACCTATTTATCCTAGTCCATCAAACCTTTCATATATCCTAGGTCCTTATCCTAGCCAATCAAACCTTCCATCTATCCTTGGTCCTTATCATCCAAACCCTAGTTCATCAACCCTTCCATCCATATTGGGGCCCTACATCCCTCCATCTCCTATTCATTAAGAACAACAAAGGCACACATCCTTGGTTCCCTCTCAAAATTATACCTACATTAACCCATCCATAAGACATCCATATCATTCATCTCCATCCACCCATCCCATTGCTCTTGGAAGCAATTTGGGTGCCAAATGTCAAAAGCTTCCATATCAAAATCCACATGTATCAAAAGATCAACATGTCTCCTTGAAGAGCCATTCAAAAATAAAAGAAAATTTGATCCCAAGTCAAAAGAAAAATCCAAAAGGCCACAAAGGCCCATCAAGTCAAAAGCAAAAAATTCAAAGGCCACAAAGGCCCATAAATCAAGAAGAAAAATTTCAAAGGCCACAAAGGCCCATAAAGCAAAAAGAAGAATCTCAAAGGCCACAAAGGCCCATGAATCAAAAATCAAAGTCAAAAGCTATGTGGATTCCTAAAAGTCTCGTAGAAGCAATAAAATCTAAATTGGCATCCAAATTTGCTAATTCAAAAGCTTCCTCCTATTGTCCATTTAAAAACCTATCACCTTCCAAATTCATTTTTCCTCCATCACTCCACCACCCTTCAAGGTGTGTGCCGATGTTGATCCTTTCCATCCTTTTCGTCTATCTATCAACAAGCCTTCCAACCTCCTATCCATTATCCACCGTTCATCCCCCATTATCCTCCTTTAATCCAAACCTTTGCATAAGTCCTTAGCTTCTTCCATCACACCATTAATTTGCCAATGTTTATGAGCCTAATCCTCATTGCCATTGTTTATTAGAGCACACATTCGATGGATATAGTTATGAAACTTGATGCTTGAGTCCTTCCTCCATCTCCCTATCATGCATATATTACCTTCCATTTTCATTTATCCCTATTCATATCCTATCTTCCATATTCCTCTTGTACTCTACACTTGGGGGCAAGTTTCATCCATCCTTTCATTCATATTCATGATCCTCTTTGCGTTCATCCTTTACCTTTCCACCTTTGATCTTGACAAGGTTAAGGATCTTCTTGAACATCGTATATCTTATCCTATACACTTTATCCATATCTTTCATACCATATCCTTCACCGTATCCATATTTCACCATCCTATCTTAATTCATCCTTTCTTCCCTTCCTTGGTCTTGATGAGGAATAGGAACAAAATACTTAGGCATTGTGTCCATATCTTATCGATCTTGGTCTCCCTATTCATTATCCTTACCTTTGCATTCTTCCATTCCATATCTCCTAGCTTATCAAAATCCATGTCCCATTTCCTTGCTTTGTTCTTGATGAGATTAGGGGCAAAATTACAAACACATGCTTTGGATTCCCTTTCATATCCTTATGTGCTACCATTCCATCATATTTTACATCCTTATCATTTATCCATGCTTAAATTACCTCCAAAGTTGGACATCATGTCCCTTTGCAACCTTGAATCTTATCATGTGAATCATATTTAAGCCTAGCTGTAAAACATTATCCAATCCTCATATTTTTTGTCAATCAATCATAAACAATCATCAATCTTATCATACTTAGAGGAATCAGTGATCCTAAGTACTTATCATCATCATGCCTTATGGAATCGATCATTCCTGGCATCCAATCAATGAACCATTATCATTTTTTGACAAAAAGATATGTTGCTTGTGTGACATGTTTTGCAGTGAATCTTTCATTTTGATCTATCATTTATCCATGGTTGCATTACCTCTAATGTGGAAGATATTATTCATTCAATCAATCATATCACATTTCATTTCACTCCATCTTTAAAACTTCAAAAAATACAAAAAAAATCATAAAACGTCATGAAAAAATTTAAAAAAATCATAAAATGTCTTGAAAAAATTCAAAAAAATCATAAAATGTCCTGAAAAAATTCAAAAAAAAATCATAAAATGTCCTGAAAAAATTAAAAAAAAAAATCATAAAATGTCCTGAAAAAATTCAAAAAAAATCAAATATTCCAAAAAATAGTGACACTTTTAGATCACCACATAGCTTTGAACTTCAACAAAATCAAAACATGCAAATGTTGACAATCAAGCAAACATTATAACATAAATATCAACCCATCTTACAAATCCAACCAAAACACATAAACTGTAACGAGAATCATTTTTTACATCGAAGCAAAACCCCTGTTTGGTTGTTGATCTTTGCTTATTTTATGATTTTATCTTTGGTGACATGTCTTTTAGCTTCTTCAGGATGTCTTTGACTAGAGAGGCAAGGATGGGGCATGTTCACTTGTTTGTTGTTTACAGATTGTTTCTTATTCACATGATGACTTGTCTTAGGACATGGTTGTCTAAAACCATCAAGGACCTATGAGTCTAATGTGGATGAGAGCATTCCTTGTTTGATAGTGTCTTCTATGCAATAAGTATTCAGGTCATCTAGATGTTCATGTTATCTAGATGCTTATACTAATTTGTGACATAATAAGCCCAATGATGATAAAAGCACTTAAATGGTACAAGAAGCTTCATCACCTTCATTCTCTTCCATCTTGCATTTCATTTTCTTCATCTTTCTTGTCGCGGAGAAATCAATTAATTGCTTAACTCACTGATATATGTCTCTTGAATCAAATCTCAAATCAATCAACCGGCTTCTTGAACTTTCATGTCCCCTTAATCAATCAATCAATCCATCATTGCAACAACTTGTCTTGCATAAGCATAATTCTCAATCAACTTTATCAGCTCATCAACCTGGCTATACTGATCATTTCCATCAATTGTTCAGTTACACCCATCAACTATGCATTTTCATCAAAATGTACATCACTGCTTTATCACTTGTGCAATATCAAGTATCTAATCACTTTCTGGACATCTATCGAGAGATTAATCTTCTTACAATCTATTCGATCAATCTCTCGAGGGGGCATATCATTCTTATCATAACCCTTACTAAGATATCTTTGGGGCATGTATCAGTCAGTCAATCTTTTTCTTTGAAACAATGCGACAAGCTACATTGTCTCAAAGAGGGGCAAAATGTAGACACTAAAAAATGTCCTAAGTCCACGAGCGTCATTTTTCTTGGTCATTGTTTTTCTATAATTGAATAATTTTAATTATTCAATTAGGTGTGACTGCATTCCTCTATTAATTAAATAGTTTTTAATTATTTAATTAATTCACCTTCTCATCTTTATTCTATCTTGATCAATTAAAATTATTTAATTACGTCGCTAATATATCCCTTTCTTCAATAATTAAATAAATCATTTTTTATTTAATTATTTATCTTTCATCTATAGTCAAATAATAATAGTAATCATTATTTGACCTTTTATTCTTCTATAATTAAATAATTGTCAAAATTATTTAATTGTGATTCATTCATCTCTTTTGGATAAATAATTCAAATTAATTATCCATGTCTAATTTCCATCTCTCTATTTAATTAAATTGATAAATTTAATTAAATGCTCCTCTTTTCATTTTCTCTAAATAAATAATTTGGATAAATTATTTATTTTCCATTCCACTTGTCATTTTCCTCCATTTTGAATAAATAATTTGAAATAAATTATTTATGCACCTCCACCTAGTCAAAGATGCTCTGTCATAATCCTCTGTCATAACATTCATTTCTGTCATAGCCTGCATGCCTTGCATGTCTGTCATAGCTGTCAGGCGTCATAGCCATCAATGTCATAACTTTTCCATGCATGGCATATTCTTGGTGCATCAATTATCATCCATTGATCTTGGCATCTTTTCTGAGACTTAATCTCAACCATCCATTTTGTAACATCTCTCTCATGCATTCTCATCCATTGATCTTGGAATCTTTCTAGAAGATTAATCTCAACCGTCCATTCCAATGGTTGTCTATAAAAGCAACCTTCCTTCTCCATTTTGATTTTAACAGCTATTCTTCTCCAACTTTCTTGCTACCATTTGCAGGTTTTGCACAAGTGTTTCAACAAATCTGAGGGAAAAGTTGCATAACAAGAAAAAGGAGAGCAAGAGAAAGAATCAACTACAATATGGGGAGTACTTTATTTTATTTGCTTTCATTTTGAAATCTCCATTTGTTTGTTTTCTCTTGTTTAGATGTGGTTTAATAGCTTAGAAGTGTTGGCTGTCACTTTTGTCTATGCTATTTGATTTATAACCCCATCTAACACATATCATCACTCATCAAAGTAATACAAATGTCCAAATGTCCAATGAAACCAATAAAAGGTCAGAACATAAATACATCATACATGATCAAAACTCTGTATACATAATGAATCAAGCCCCAAAAAATGGCTAACTGGTCGATTTGACGGACCTGGTCCAGAAGGAGGTGGCCTGCCGCTGGTCCTTGCATCAGGATCCCGTCGAGGCCTGGTAACCTCTCTGCCGTGTGTCGATGTCCGGGATCGGGTCCTCGTCCAGCTGTGTGATCTAGGATATGACTCTTGTCGCTCAGGAGGGCATAGCTCCTCGTAACGAACTCTGTAGTACTCTGCCTCTCTGGCTGCCTCGAATCCCTCTGCAATGGCCTCTCGCAGGGATGTACTCTCTACGGTACCCATCAATCTCTGTGCTACACCCTCAGCCTCCTGTGCCTGCCATCTAAAGGCATCCCTCTCTGCTACTAACTGTGCCACCTGAGGGTCTGGGGCAGGCATCTGAAACTATACCTGTGCCTGAGCCTGTGCCTAAGCCTGTGCCTGTGCAAGCTGTGCCTATAACTGCACTATCATGCTCTGTGCCTGGACCAACTGACTCTGAAGCTGTGCCTGTTGCCCCTGAAAGGTCTGCACCTGACCCTGCAACACATCTATCTGTGCCTGCTGGGACGAGGATGTCACCCTAATCACCGTCTGTGGCCTGGCACCGGATTTGGACCGCCGAGGAATCTGTACTCTGCCGATACTGTCTAGTATCTGCTATCTCTGCCCATCCCCGTCATCTCCATCATCTCCGTCCTCTGAGCTGCTCTCCTCCTCCTCAGCTCCACTCTCCTCGCTCTCCTCTCCCTCCTCCTCTCCACCCATAGCCTCCTCCCCTCCACCCATAGCCTGCTCTCCACCTGCCACACCTCCCGGTATCCCTGCTCCTAGCTGTGGGGCTGCTCTGATGGCCTGTGCCTCATCTGGCACTGTGAATCATGGAAAAGGATGCGTATGAAAGTACTGGGCGTAGTCATCTGTCATCCCTGCATCCAATACATCTGGCCTATCTGCCCATACCTCGGGCTGTAAAGATGTGTACTCTGTGTAGGCTGCCTGGTAGGGAATGCATGGCCCCCATCCTGCATCCCCCTTGCGCCGCCCATAATGAGCAACGCCTTGGGGCATCCCCTGCGTAAAACCAAACTATCTCAGAACCCGTAGGGCCAAAAACCCCTCAATAATAAAGGGCGTCCGCCCTATCAGGTATCGCAGTCTGCACACAAACGACATCTCTAACTGATCCGTCGCCCATGCCTCACAGTCTGTGTAGGGCCTTTATATCACGGCATCTACATCATCTAGCACTCGCCGCTAGTACTCTACCTTGCCCAGCCTCTGCTGGACAACTGCACCAGAATACGCATATATGTACGGCCTCCCTGCTGGTCTCGCCCTGGTACACAGTGGTCTGGTGACATCAATGTGCTCCCACGCCCAGATCTGGAATAATGTAACTCCACTCGCCAGGCTGGTGGATCCTCTGTATACAATCCGATGAAGGTAATGATACATATCTGCCAAGACGCAGCTCCCCCAGGAAAATCTCTGCGACTGAGTGATCATCCACTCTAGCATCCTCCCCCACCCCACGACAAATCCCTTGGACCGATGGTCCGGTCCAAGGAAACCTCCAACAAATGCTGCCAATACCACTACTAGAGTTGGATACCTGCTGAAGTCATCCTTTACCATCCAAGCACTCCATAAGACACCGACACCGATCCAACCAACGTCCACCACCATCATCAACTTCCTCGCTGGCCTCGCCAATGCCTCGCGGCATGGTCAACAGTGGCCTCAATCCACAATCTGCAATCACCTGTAACTCGGCCAGTGTCAACTCTCCTATCCGCTCCTAGCACAAGGGGAATCACTCTCTGATCTGGAGGCTTTTGAAAGCCTCCTATTTTGTCCAAAAACATCACAACACCCAACATAACATATCAATTATCTATCTCAAGTGTTACATCAATCTATCAGCATGTCTAATCAATCTACTCTATCATCATTTACTATTTGTTTTTCTTTTCAGGAAAGCAAATTTATCAACACATATCCTTTTCTGTTTGTATTTCAATCATGAATGCAAATTTAAATCTCTATTTTACTATTTGTTTTCTATCGCAGAAAGCAAATTTATCACAACGTTTACTCTTTGTTTTTCAATCGCGAGAAGCAAAGTTATCAAATTCAAATCATTCAATCTCTACTCTTTGTTTTTCAATCACGAGAAGCAAAGTTATCAAATTCAAATCAATCAAACTCTCATCTACTCTTTGTTTTTCAATCACGGAAAGCAAAGTTATCAGTTCTCTATTCGATTTTCTATCCTATCAACATGATGATCCGACAATTTATCTATCTATTGACTAAAGAAGCAATTTTTATCATTCTTTTTCAGCAAATGGCCATTCTGGGAAAAATTTTCTAAATGCGCAACTCTGTTGCTCATATGCGCTAAAAACCCATATGCGCCAAAGTTTTTCTCAAAAGCGCAACACTGTTTCCTAAATGCGCTGAAACTCTGAATGTGCAACTCTGTACCTCGGATGCACTATTCTATCTATCAAATGCGCAACTCTAACATTTTTTAACCAAATCCTAAAAGCGTAGTTCTGTGCCCTAGATGCGCTAAATCTCCGACCTAGCTTATTTTGACCTATATGCGCAACTTTATCTGTCGGATGCGCTAAAAGATCAGTTCGTGACCTGTGCCTAAATGCGTTACAGAAAACTCTAGATGCGCTAAACTATTTGTCGAATGCGCTAAAACTATACCTAAATGCGCTAAAACGTTCCAAAAAACTTGCAGTCTGACTTTAAATCACTTCAAAATCGATCAAAAATAAGAAATTTGACAACTTAGAGGTTTCGAATCACTCACCAGTGGTCCATACGCTGCTGGTCTCTGATACCGTCGCGCTCGCTCGAACCTATGTCTGTGCACGGGGATCACCATTTCGCCAAGTCACTCTCAGAGCTCAAAATTCACTGTAGCAGCAGGGTGAAAATGACACCTCATTTTACCCCTTTTACCTTATAAGGGTCTTTTCAGGATGGGCAGTAGGGGCATTTCCCATTTTTTTTTCATCCTCTTTTTCACTGGGGCATCAACCACCTTATCTATCAGGAGCTAAATCACTGTTCCTCATCAATTTCTTTTTCCATGATTTATCTCCCGAGGGGGCATCATCAATATCAAAAATCAGAAACATATCAGGGGCAAATTTTTATTTTCTTTGAAGTAATGCGTTTCACACATCACTTCAAAGAGGGGCAAAATGTATCGCAGCATATAAATGGTCATGTCTATAATCACGGCAATTAATTAAATATTTATTATTTAATTGAATTTTTTCCTAAAAGTCCTCTACATATGATTAAATTTATTTGAATTTAATTATTGTTCATTCATCTTATTTCTCTTCCATAATTAAATAAATTTATTTTATTTAATTATTTTCATATGTCCACTTAATTATTTAAATAAATGCATTCTATTTATTTAAATTAATTATCACTGTTTGAATTTAAATTAAATCTTTTGATTTAATTAAGTTTAAATATTTCCCCTTTCTTCTATTTTAATTCTTCTTCTAATTAATTAAATGTTTCATTTAATTAATTTCATAAAAGTGATTTAATTAAAAATATCTTATGTTTTCTTTCCAATCCAAAATTAGGTATTTTAACCTAATTGTGCAATCTTCTCATATCATAATTAAATATTTTATTTAATTATGAGATATTCTGCTTTTTTCAATAAAACATGATTAAAGCTCTTTTCTCACCACAAGTTTTCTTCTGCTTTTAAAAGCTTAATTAAATATTTTATTTAATTGAGAAAAGCTGAATGTGCTCCACAAATAAATAATTGATTTTTTTAATTAATTATTTATCAGCTTTTAATCTTTCTTTTATTCTTATCTTCTCTTCTTTTTCCTCTTTCATAATAAAATAGAAAAATCTGTTTCTAGGGTTCTTCTATCTTTCTCTTCAAATTCATCTTTCCTCAACCGTTTGATCTGCCAGGAATTATCACAACCATCAATCGAGACAGCCAATCAGAATCATTCAGAAAGCCCTATAAATACCTGTGTGAATCCAAACATTGGTAATAGGCAATTAAGTAGAGTTTATGCATTTAATTCATTTAGTATTCATTTATCATAGCATCTTGTTTATTTCAAGTTTCTTAGCTAAAGTCAACATCATAGCTTAATCATGCATTCATATCATAGCAAAATCTCATTCTTTAGGAAGACAGTTTGTTGAGCCTAGCCACTAATCTGAGAACACAAGGCTGGAATCTACAAAAACACTAAAGATAGAGGACGATAAGATGACAACGGGAACAGGATACTGAGTTTGCACATCTCTATTCCTTTTATATTTCTGTTTTTGTTATAATGTTTTATTGGTGTGTTTGAACTGGTTTTAATTCATTTATGCACTTAATTTTCATACACACAATGAAATCCCTAAGAGGCTGACTAGAAGCCTTATGGGCTCATCCAATGATGGAATTTCCTACATAAATCATCCCTTCTCTATAAAATTATGATGAGATCTAGTGGTCTGAAAATGAATATGAAGTATTATTCTTGGTTGCTATGATGAATCTAGTGAAGTGCAATGAATATGAAGTATTATTCTTGGTTGCTAAAAGAGACTAAAAATAAAACTAAATATTCAAATTATTTATATACACTTCTTTTAATGCAAATGATGATGAAAAATCTTGGGTGATTGAAAATGGTTGTTCTAACCACATGACAAAGAGATAAGAAAATTTATCAAGATTTTAAAGAGGAATGGTGGAATTTTCAATCTTAGATATGATACTTCAATAAAGATCTATGAAAGGTACAATAAGCATTGATTAAGAGCATCTTCAAATACAAAGCCATATTTTTTATGTCCAAAATTCTGCTCTAGCATAATCTTCTTAGTGTGGGTCAAATGTGAGAGAAAGGATTTTAATCTCTATTAAATGAAACAGGATGTGAGTGGAAAATTCTAGAAAATTGGTGGAAACTAAAAAGGATGTCAAAGGGAAGTTGTGTACTAGGGAAACTAATGAATGTTGTATTTGGCATGGGAGAAATGGACACATTAATTTTGATAATCTTGTGAGGATCATCTCAACACATTAGAGAAGAGATATGCCTAATATAGTCAATCATGTAAGTATTTTGTGCAAAGGAATGTGCTTTGAAAGTAGACAAGGATAAATTTAAAATCGAAGAGTATCATTCCTCTAGGCATTGGAGATGGTACATACTAATTTGTGCAAACCTACAAGAATAAAAATTCTGAAAGGATAAAGGTATTTCATGCTTTTTATTGATGATTTCTCTAAGATGAAATAAGTAATGTCCTTGAAATATAAATCTGATGCTTTTAGTAGATTCAA
>VDFB02174208.1:0-15817 GCA_007258455.2 Sequoia sempervirens
ACAATCAAAGTTGTAAGTTGTAACAAACTCACTAAGAATCCAGTGTTTAAAAACCACTACAAGCGCATTGACATCAAACGTCTCTTTCTCAAAGACAAAGTTTGAAAGGGAGTAGTTGTTCTAGATTATGTTCAAACAAATCAGCAGGTTGCACACACTCTAATGAAGCCTCTTGCTAAAGGGAAGTTTGAGATGTTTACGAGGAGACCAGGATTGGTGAACACATTCCTCAATAAGAAGGAGTGTTAGATTATGGTGCCTCAAAATGCATCCTCTAGCATGGCACAAATGTGGAACCTAGGCACACTTCAGCAAAGTATACAGTCACAAGGAACAGCAGTTCCATTCTTGGTAATTCTATTCAGGGCTGTCCGGATTTAGCAATTGCTTATCTGTAGTTTGTTTTCCAATTTTAGAATAACAGTTCTTTATTTAGCAGTTTGTTTTTTTTCAAGCTTAACGTTTTCTAATTAAGAGCGCAAATTCCTAGAATAAAATTAGATTAAAGGTTGATGGATCTAGTTTTAGGATCAATGCTATTTTTAGGGTATCTTTTTCAGCAATAAAAGAAGGCCTAGAGTAAGCATTTTTTTTAATGCAGTTTTTAATGTGTGCTCCAAAGCATTGTAACTTATGTTTCCTAGTTAATAAAAGAATAATGTGATTTGGAGTATGTATGAATATTTATCAACTAGTGTTTCTCTAGTATATGTATTTGTATATTCTAGCATTTAAAGTTCAGCAGTTATGATTGGCTTTCTTTTTAACCTATCTTGTTTAGGGTTCTTTAAGATTAGAGTTTGCTTACCATGGTGTAGAGCGATTTTCAATAGAGCACCTAAGTACCTTCTAAGCTGCCTACATTGTATTATATTTCAATTGACTATATTATATTATATTTCAATTGCAATTCTTATACATTTTATAATGACTATTTTTTCGAGTACTATATTATATTTACATCACTGTTCCCCTGTTGCCCCCAAGTTTGGTCCATAGTCAACCGACCCTAAAACCTGTCCTTGAATCTCCCCATTCTGAAACCCTATGGAACATAGCTATCGACCTTCAAAAAAGTTTTCCTTAAACCCTAAACCAACATTCATAACTAATACAAACACAATTAAAAACATCATTTTAGCTCCTTGAAATTTTCTATCCATTCTCAAATTCAAGCTTCTTGCTTTCGTGTCAACTATAAAAGTATCTGCCATGGCCCCTTTTAAAATATTTTGGGATAGATTCTGCCACTTCCAAATATTTTGTGATATTATCGTGTTGTTAGACACTAAATTAGAATTGCAATTTTGTATTTGTTAAGGTTTGACCAGCTGCCATTTTAATAAGCGTAAATTTCTCAAGAAGAAATTAAAATAAACGGTTCATGTATAGAACCTATGAACTATAATCAAGGAGATTACATCTTTAATGCATTTTTTTAAACAAATGCTCCTATATTTCCTACTCCATAATACTTCCTATATTTTTTTGCAATTCTTAAGGAGTTTCTTAGTTGTTTGCTTGTTTAGACAGACTTTGGAACAAATTTGCCCACTATCCCTGCCAAATTTTTTTCAAGTCCTAAATTTGCTAACCCTTTGTCGAGAGCGAAAAATAGTACTTTTCTCTTTATAGTAATTCTTCATTTTATCTATATTAATCATATATTCTATTTATACTATATGGTAAGTATGAATTTAAGCAAAACATTGGGTATATTTCTGCAAGACATGGAACAATATATTGGAAAGTATTGCTCTTATTAATTGTTTAACAAAATGCATTAGAGATGTGGTCTCTACTAATTGTTTAACAAAATGCATCAAAGAGATGGTCTCCATGACTAGTTTGTAGGTGACAAAAGCCTATCTCTCTCTTATGCATTTTGTTAAATAGTTAATCCTGAAACATTTGGCCTTTAATTGCTTTGATACCTCATTTGGAAACCCAAATGGCCAAAACACCAAAACTTAGCACTATCTACATTTGTAACTATTAAATTACTTGTTTTTGTTTAATTTTTTCATTCATGTGTGTTTACAATTTGAAATTTGAAATTGTTAAATGATTTAGCCTTCTAGCATCTTTTTTTGTTTTCAACTTTTCATTTGATTGGATTCTAGGATGTATTGTTCAATGTTTGTTTTTTGAACTTGGTGTCTTAGAGATTAAAATGGCAACCAATTCTAGTTTCATGGATCAACTCTGATTCAAAATCAACCCAAGTTCATCTTTATGGTGGCATGTAAAAATGATAGAGTAGATTCCAAGAGGTGGGACATATGTTCAAAATTTGCAATGGGTGCGGTCAGAGGCATGCAAGCTCAAATAGTCAAGTTAAATCCCATTTGTGTGGCATTCTTGGCATGAGAATCAAAGCTTCCCCAAGAAATAATGGTGTACTTTTGCCAACTTATAAAATAATGGAATATATTAAAAAGAAAATGAAAGTAAATGCAACAGTTGTCCTTAGAATAGGGCATCCTTTGAAGAGACGAAGGGGGTCACCTAGGCCCCTTGCTTCCACATCTCCTAGCATCATCCCTGAAGTTGTGGTAGAAAGCCACCTGTTTTTTGGCATGAATTTAGAATTAGCCTACTAATGTGAAGAGAACAAAGTACCACAAAGAGGCATTTCAAAATGACACTAGAGAGATTGTTGATCAAACCATTACAAGATGCCTCTATGCAAATGGCTTATCTTTCAATATTGTTTAGTCACCATATTGACAAGATATAGTAAGAAAAATAAATGATGCTCCAAAAGGCTACACAAACCCAAGGGATGAGAAGGTGCGTAGCACCTTATTGTAAAAGAAAGTCGAAAAAGAAAGTCGAAAATATAAACACTTCATTAGCTTCCATTAGGCATTTGTGGAAACATACAAGACTGTCCAATTTTTATGGATGGAAGGATGTCAATCAACCATTAATCAATGTGATTGTAGTGTAACTTAAAGAGGCAATGTTTTGAAAGTCATGGTGGCACATCCCCGCCAGCTACATCCATGTTGGACCGACCACAAGGGGAAAAATAAAAATAAAAATAAAAATAAATAAAAAAAGAGAGAAGAGGAGTCAACAAATTAATTAATGAGGCATGGGCTACGATATGGGCCTACTGTGCAGGCATTAAATTGAGAAGACAAGAGGAATGGCGTGAGGCATGGCACCCATTTCCTTGGGCGACCAAATTCTATTATAACATGGAAAAATAAAAACCTACACAACCTTAAAAACCCTCATGATCCCCTTCTTTGGGCATTCGCATGATATTTTGGAGGAAAAACATGAGCAACAGAGGTTGATAGGAGGAAGATTGGGGGTGGAGCGTGGCTATTTGGAAGCATGAAAGAGAGAATGGCGTGACAGTTGGGCAACGTATGCACAAAATAGATTCATGAAAAGGGTGTTGGTGAATGTGGGATGAATTTCTAAGGAAGGCATAGTAGAAGTCAAAGTCATGCTTTTGTTGGTCAATTGGAAGGTCTTCAAGGTGCCAGGTCGAGTTTGGACACTATTGCAGGTTCCTTCTCTGTTCTTCTATCTGCACAAGGTATCTAGGTTTGGAATGTTTGTGTGAATTGATTTCTAAACACCACTCCTGGAAAAACATTCTTAATTACTTGTTGATGTCCATTCATGTTTGGTTGGGAACAAAGTAACCTAGGAAACTAAACAATAATTGCTAAAACTATAAGTCAATACATCTTTATTTATTCACCCTGTTCTATAAGGCATAAGAAACATATACAAGGTTCCCCCCAAAAATAGTGTTGTTGCAATTTATATGACCTTTTGGCATCATGAAAAGGATTACACTATTGCTCTTAGAAGGGAATCACAAATATGAAACAAACTTGTATGCAATTTATGGAAGCTTAAACAAGGAACGTGATTTGTTTGACAAAATGCTTGGCAGAAATGTGCTCTCTTGGAGAGCCCTGGTGGCAAGGTAAGTTACAAAATTGTTTGTTAAAAGGGCTTTGGAAACATTTAAGCATATGCAACTAGCATTCTCATTCATTCCCTCAAATTGGAGTTCTCGAAGAGGGTTTGAACATCCATCATGGCATAACTAAAATGAATATACGTCACGTGCTAAAGTAGCAAATGCCATTCCTAGCAAAGGAAGTTGCAACAACGAAGATGCCCTCAAGCAAGATGCACAACCTCTCTAGAGGGGTAACCAGCTCCAATAAATCCAAATCATCTTCAAAAAATCCCAAACCTTGAGCAAAGGGGCGCCCAAGTACTTGGAATCCAATGAAATAATACCCACAAAATGTTATCAAGCCTTCCAATCAGCATGAGTGACAAGGTAGGACGGCTAAGCCATGGAAAAGCACGAACCAGCAACTCCAAAATCTGAAAACAACACTCCAAACCTCTACACGAATAGTTATCATTCCAAAACATAGCTAGAAATCATCATAAGTAACGAAAATTGAAAACAAACTGTCACTAATAAGCTCCAATGGTGATTACTGAATGCAATCACACTCCACCAACTAGGGATTATCTTTCAAATCCGAAACCACCAACCTAAAGAGGGTTTTTGTCCTCTGAAGATTCAAGAAAGAACACTCCGGTTCCAATCCGACAACATAACTTTATCTCCAAATTGTATAATTCTCAAATGAGAGCTCAAGTGCGTTTAAATAGGAAATGAGGGAGAAATTAGGGCAACCATTTTCGAATTCCCTTTTCCCTCCAAATGGGATGCCCAAGTCTAAAAGGGAATTAATTTAATTTTAAATTCAATAATCCTTCATCTAGGCGTCCACTTTAGCAAAGGCAAAAACATCTTTTAAAAACAACTTAAAGTTACCATGTTTAGGCGTGGGGGTCCAAGGGACCTTTTTAAAACTTAATTTATAACTTAAGTTGCCAAACTTGCCTTTTTTGAACTCCAAGGATGGTGGAAGCATTGAACTGGCAAAATTGACAGAACTCACAACTGAGAGTGCCACCCCTGCCAAAACTGGGAACTCAATATTGAACTGCTGCTAGGACCATTGCCAGAAATAGCACTTACTAAAAATAGTAAGTGTGTCCAAACTCAAAATAAGCCCAATCTGAGATGCAGGGTGACTAAAAATAGTAGTTTCTGCCCACCAAGGATCTCAAAAAACCCAAAAAAACCCAAAAAACTATCTAGCAATCATTTGCAATTACCCCCCAAAAGTGCTGGTAAAAAACCTCCAAGAATCTTGGAATCCCTTGAAACGCTTTTGAATAGCCTACGGGACTCCAGAAATAGCTTAATGGTCACTGAAAAACTTAGGGCTAAAAAGGGGACATTACAATAAATTTCCCTTGTAGCCCAATTGTGCGAATAAGATTTGAAATCCCTTGTAGTTCTTAGTACCTCATGGGAGGGCGAAAGTGTGGCTTAACTAAATTAATGAGATTTAATTAGTCTCGCATGTGCTTGAGTATCATATATTGTAGGCAGTCACATACATGCTTGTATATATGTGCCTAAGTGTATATATATACTACTATGTGTTTATGTTCCCACCAAGGAGTCATATTTAATGGGTCACACTATCATCATGGGAAACATATTATTCACTATGCAAATTGTTGTGGTTGGGCTTTCATATTTTGTAATTATAGTTTGAAATATTGGCATAGGTATTAATAAGAAAGGCATGGAAACCTACATAATGATAACCCTTGATAACTTGGAAGATATATAATGGGTAGACCTAAGATATTTAGTGGCTTGAGAAAGCCCATTTTAAATATTTAATAATGACATGGTTATGAGAGAATTATTGGCGGGATGTTAAAATCTGTGTGCATTAGTGGGAAATCTTTCAATGAATTAAACTTGATATATACATATGTATATATATGTATATACATATATATACATATATATCTATATACATATACATATGTATATATATGTATATACTATATACATATATATATATATATATATATATATATATATATATATATATATATTTGGGGCCTAATTCCCTTATTATCTATATCCTTCTAAAATGTTTGAAATAAGAAATGTTCATACCATTTTTGAATACTAAATGGTGAGGACAAACCATTGAGTTGAAAGACCTTACATGCATAGTGTTGTTGTGTCTAATTGCTTGGTAGTTACATAACAATATAAGGAATAATGGCTTCATTTAGTGACACTACAACCACACTTTACTAGACATATCTTTAACATTGAAACTTGGCACTTTTGATAAATTATTGATATTGTGGTAAATGCTTACATTATGTCTATCAACTTCTTAAATACGAGAACCCTGATATTGGAATTATTATGTGAATGAAGGATATTATAGCTATAGTAGACCACAATATGATTGCATGCTAGGTGGAGGGTGACAGCTGTTTAGGTTGACAATGTTGTTGAGATTGTGTTATGAGATAAATCCTACGTAGCATCTCTTGATACCTTACTAATGACTATTACAGTTAGGTTTAACTTAAAGGGAAAGTATGAATAAGCTATCTAGTCTAAAACTAGACTATTATAAGAATATGGAGTTGCACGATAGGGTAAAGGAAATTAGAACAAGAATATTATTAGTAATATTATCATTGGGTTTATATTTGCATATATTGGTCAAATGGATTTGGAGTTGCCAACTTTTTTAAGTAGGATTCAGTCATTAACTATACTTAAAACAAGCTTATAAATATTATTGGATGTCCTCCAAAGAAATCTATTGACCCCTTAACATTGAAACTAATATGTAAATTTCAAATGGAAGTGCTTTCCTATGGGTTTATGTGAACCAAGGTAATTTCATGTTGTGTAATAAGCCTAGGCCCCTATGTTGATAAGATGAACCCAAGGACATCCAAGTTGGTTTATGAATAATAATGGGTCAAGTTTTCAAGACCTTGATATCCTTAAAGGGAGGTGTTATAGTATGGGTTGTTAAATTATATATTTATTTATGTTTTCCTAATTGTTGATAAGCATTAATAATAGAAGAAATACATTAATGAAATCTTGATTATGGGGAAACTTGTGCGTATATGTCCCTTGAGAGACCTTGTAAGGAGAACTACGTGTGACTTTGATCTATTTGGAAACGGGTACGTAGGTGGTCCTTGGGCGAAGGATGCCTTTGTGACCTCAAGTCCAAAGGGGGAGGGTTTAGGGAAATAACTCCAGGGTTTGGGGTTGTTCCTAACTTGTTTGACCTTCCCTCTTAGTAGACTTCAATTTGAGGCTGAAATGGAAATGAGATGGTTATGAAGGAATTAAGGAAACCTGATAACTTATAATTAATACATAATGAGCTTCTGAATACTAATTTGAATGAAGTAATAGATTGACTACTTTATAGTCGGTATTTGATTGTATGTATATGTTGGGTAAAGGCCATCTCGTGTTGGTTCCATGTATCTCTTGTGTGTTTGTGTAATTCAACTCCATATCTAGAGGTCTCTATGTATAGGCCCGTGTATCTGTTGATTGTGATTGTGATTCATGTTATGTATGACCCGCCCAAGTGTGAACCTTCAGGATATTTGAGCAGTGACAAGCAGTCATTGGACCGTGCCAATGATCGATGTCTAGGCTACTGCTAGGGACTAGCCGACATTCACCTGTTTCGTGGAGGTGAAGGTTGCTATGGGTTATCCTGGTTATGATACGATAACGGTTGCATAGATGGGGACCCATCCATGCAGATAACAGTACTCTGGGGCTAACCGTTGTATCAAGGGGGTTCACTGGTTGTCACTAATAAGCACGGAAGTCACTGATGCCAAGTATTACTCGGGATTGTGAAGAAGATAGTTGACAATCACTAAGGTCACAAGGTGGTATATGTCAGAAGCTACTTCTTCTTGGGTGGAAAGACTTGTCGCCAATGGCCTATAGGTGATTGAAGTCAAAATCCACTAGGTTATGGTAGGTTCATTACTTGTGGAAAGCCTTGGAATGGAGGATGGACCCACGGTGTACTGCACAATGCATCGACATTCTTTTCTATCTGCGATGCATTATGGACATGTGTTAGTCAGCCATTGTGATGTGTCAACTAGTCACTGTGTATGTGTGATGTGCTAGAGCTTGTCACTATGTATTTGTGATGTATGTTGGAGCTAGTCTCTAATGTAATTGTGATATGAGTATGAGCCAGTCACTGTTGTACTTGTGATGTGCAAATGAGACAATTACAGTTGTACTTGTGATGTACATATGAGCTAATCACTATTGTACTTGTGATTTGTGTATGATCTAGTCATTGTTGTACTTGGGATGTGTATGAGCTAGTCAACTTGTGTATATGGAGGTATGCTCATGATAGTCATTGTGTATGATCATTGGGATTATGGTATGATATGCCCCTTGTGAATATTGTGAATGTTTGTACACTAATGCTTGGTAATGTTTGGCATGGACCCAACACTTGATGGCAAAGTTATTATCATTATATTATAACTAGCTAAGTTGATTACTTACATGTACTTAATTAATAGCCATGGGTTAAAAGTGAGATCAAAGATCTCATGCAAGAAGAGAGAATGAACTCCCTCTAATATTGTGGGGCGAACTATGAAGCCTCTGATTCCCACGAGGGGATACGTAGGCAAGGTCACCATGAACCCTCAAGGTTTAGGTCTGGTTCTAGGAATGACCCTAGTTGTATGAGCTTAACACTTTTGAGTGTAAGCATAGAAGTAGTGATGTTGTTTTGTTGTCACCAAGATGAATGAAGAACCTTTGAAATTAACACTTCAGATTTAGATATAATATGCACGATCAATTAAGTTGGTAGTGGTGGTGAATTGAAAAAAAATATTGTAGTGCTTCCATACGGTTTTGTAATGTCCCCATTTGGCCATACACTCTTCTTTGGATTTAGCCTATTTGCTGGAACTACAAACCTGGAATTGACTCGGCCATGCCTCAGAGGATACGTGCGTGACTTACTATTTATAGCAGCCTTTGCTATTTCTTCTTAGCAAGTCTATCTTTGGCAAGATTCATCTAGCAAGCAAAGAATTCAATCCTTTCTCTCCAAATAAGGTCTGTTTTGGCTTCCCATGGTTTCCAGTTAACTTACTATTTTTGGCATTTACTATTTTTAGTAAGTTCATTTTTGGCAGAAGCATCATCATCAACTTGGTTCAGTTTGGCATTTGTCAGTTTGCTATTTTTAGCAATTCATTAGTTGCAACTTGGGCATTGTATTTGGTTATCTCCTTGGACTGAGTTTCAGACTTAGTCAATTTTCATGTCTTGAAGTTGTACCCCACGCCTAGGCTTGATGACTTCAAGTTGTTTTAAAGAAGGGAACATAAAGGGGTCAAGTGAGCATTTAATTATTTAATAAATGCTTTATTGTTGCAATATGAAATGGATGCCTAAAAGGGAAGTTGAATGATATTTTATTATTTCAAAAAGTAAAAAGGCAAAAAGGTGGCGTCCCTTTTGGAAGTTGAAGTGATTCAACTTCTTGGAATTTGAAGAGTTCTTGTTGCTTCATTTGCCAACTAAAGCTTATATATTGCTGCTGTTTGAAGAGCTGATTATCCAATGTTTATGCTAATGTTATGCTGTCGGAATGACAACTTGTTTTTTACTTCGAGGGATGCTTACCTCCTAGTTCCAATCCAATTTCGTGTTTGAAAGATAACTCCTAGTTGGTATTATTGCTGCTTCTCAATCAAACTAGCAGATTGTGCTTCAAAATTGGTGAATTTTGGTGAGAACTTCAGTTTTTATGTTGCTGGTGTATACACAGCTGAAGGTGGTTTTCATTTACAGCTTTTGGTATGAATTTATTTTGGTTATGGGTATTTGATCATTGCATTTCTATGATAATGGCGACCATATTTGGAGGTTTTCAGATTTTAATTCCAAGTTTCTGATTTTTCCAAGAGAAATCGCCCCTCTACAGGGTCGTACCATCTCATGAGTGCTTTGGGATTCGTGCAAGAATAATATCTTGAGTTTTGATGCAATTTTGTAGTTTGAGTTTGGGCACCATCCTCCTAGAAGGTCTTTGCAAAACATTCTAGCTTATTCGGAGGTATTTAAAAGGAGTTGTGATCATTTTTATGAGTTTGTTGTTTGCTAATAGACATTTCCAGATTGCAGATTTTTATATCAGACTTGTTAGTTTTTGATATAATGCTGGTTTGAGCTTCATTTTTTATATCATTATTGTATTGTAAGAGTTAGAGGAAGTGTTACTCTAACCATTGATGGATTTGGAAGCATATCTTTCTTATTTGCAGCTGTTTAATTCATTGTAAAGTTGATTAGTAGTACTAACAGCTATTTATTTTATTTGCTGCAATTAGTTTAAATTTCATACTCCCACGATTGAGTGGTTGAGTTTAAATAATCATCTTTCTTTAATTGTAAGTTTCCCCCACCAAATAAGTGGCTGTGTGGACTGTATTCCCCCCACGTTAATAAGTGGAAGTGAGGATTTAAACGTATCGGCTTCATGCCCTTTATCATCAATGTAATAATCTTTACCCAATCAATAAGTGTGGAGTATCCCTAACGCTTGTGGGATGCCCGCAGACTGTACAGATGAATTGTAATTCTGGGCCTGGCCATTCCCTAATGATTCCGAAAGCATTACAGTCACCTCACCCACACTGATCTTGGTGAACATTCTGGTTAGAGTTACTTTCCATGCTGATTTGCATTTGGAGCCAATAATTAAACTGCATTTGGTTGGGTTGATTTGTGTGCTGTTCCTTGGAAAAAAATTAAGGGAATATTTCCAGGTTTTTATACATGGATTGTGAAGGACAAGTGAAGGATGCATAATTTATTACTCAATTCCTTATATAGTGCATTGAGGAAGTGAGTTCTCAAAATGTTGTCCAAGGGATAATGGAAAATGCAAAGAATTATAGAGCAGTTAGCATGTTGGTTGAGTCACGGTATTCATATATATTTTGGATACCTTGTGCTATCCACTTGCTCAACCTCATGCTACAAAAGTTGTGCAAGAAAATAGATTGGATCAAAAAACTCTATGTTGAGGCCAAAGAGATCCAAATGTTTATTACAAACCACCAATGGCATAGACCATTTTTAGATCATTCTCACAGTTGAAGTTGTTGAAGTTTATTGAAACAAAAGAATTTTTAAATTTTATGTTTCACTTTAGTAATTTATTATTTGAATTTTAAGTATGTTTTCTTCTTTATTTTTATTTTATTTTTATATTTTTTTATTTTCAAATACATTGCTAAGACCAAATTTGCCTCCAAAAAATCTTCTTAAGATGACTTGTGAAAGTACAAGAGGTACTTTCTCACATGGTGATCAGACAACTTATAATACGAATGATCCTAATTAACACTTGGTGGGATTTAATGGAATATCTTCTTAGATTCACCGAGCCCATCATGAGTATGATCCACTTTACAGACATGAATAAGCCAGTTGGGAGAGGTTAATGATGCCATCAACTCAATTATTGAGAATATGAAGTCCATCATAAATAAAAAAATAAAAAGATCCTCAAAAAACTTTCTTAAAAAATGCAAACAATTTGTGTTGAGCAATGGAACAAAATGACCACCCAACTACATCTTCTTGCCTTTGACTCTCAAATATTACATTGATGAGATCTTTTCTTTGCTAACAAGAGTGTCACCAAACAAAGATGTAGAAGTTAATGAAGGACACATGCAGCATTTGCTAAACTCATCCTCAAACCTAATATAGAGGATCTAGTTACAGATGAGTTTGTTGATTTCGTAGTCTCCAATGATCAGAGTATTTGCATTCTTTGTGACAAGTATTGAAAGAATGCTAACTCTTGACAATACCTCAATGGCAACCAGTTTTAGCTAAAAAAATTTAATAATTTTTCATTTGTTTGGATTCTCGAACATGTTCTAAATCTTTTTTCCAAACTTATTGCCTTAAAAATTACAATGGCAAACAGTATTAGCTCCATGGTCCAACCCACTTCAAAATCAACCCAAGTTCACCTTTATGGAAACATGTAGAAATGATAAAGCAAATTCTAGGTGGTGGGACATATATTTGAATATACATTGGGTGTGGTCAGAAATATAGAAGTTCATGCAGTCCAGTGAAAGCCAATTTATGTGGCATTTTTGGCATGCAAATCAATTATATGTAGTGTATGCAGGGTAATAATACCAAATCTAAATCACTCTAAGTCCCTGTTAAATTTGAGGGAAGAGATGCCCCTAGGTAGCGGCAGCTAAGCTCAAGGTTATCTCCAAAAAGAGAATTTACCATGTAAAAACTACATTTTCATATCAAACCAGGTACCCCTTCAAAAATATTCCATTCATAGCCCAAGGTCGCGGCAACTAAACCTAAGCCTTCCTGAAAGGAAAAGGTAATTTACCAGATTAAAAACATCTTTTAAACCAGTAAAATTAAATGTTGAAATCATTAAAACTGGTCAAAGCAACCAAGTATAAGATTACGGGGAGAATTTATCAATATATTTATTTTTCAAAATCGGGAATATCCTCTTCTATAAATAAAAGGTCGTGAAAGACAATCTTAAAAAATATTTGAAAATCTGAACCACCAAATGCCCAATCTCAAAAATTTGAACTGACGGTAATTTACCTGGCCAATCTGATGGTGAGAAATAGCAGAGATCCCTTGTCTCTCACAGCACTTAACAAGACAGTTTGGAATCCAAATGCATTCAACCCACAATTGTTTGGCTTTGGGAAAAATGACAAATCCCAAGCCCACTACTGAAACCATTAATCCCGCCCACATAATCATCTTTATCGCCAACAGCAAGCATATAGTCTTAACATTAGATCACTTTCTTTATACAACCTTGTCTTTTTTGAGCTTTTAATACATTTTGTATTTTCAAGTCTGCAGAATTGCTAAAAGGACTTGTTAAGAGTTTTGTTGGCAAACGGTGACTAGTATGGATAGAGTTTTGTTAGTAAGTTCTAACTAGTATAGAAACATCTGTTTAAAAGATACGAGAGATATTTGTGGAGATCTTTATATTGAATTTATTAATATATTGATATTAATATTTTGAATTCTAACTAATATAAAAATATCTGTTTATTTGTGGAGATGGTTATATTGAATTTGTTAAATAGGTTTAACAGATATATTGATATTAGTATTTTTTATCTTTTTAGATACATATATGGAAGATAACATATTTTACATAAATATCAAATGAATTAATTAATTAACAATAAATTTATATTTAAGATTTGTGATTAATAATTAATAACATTCTAATATTATAATCAATGTCAAAATGAGTAGATGAAGTGTATTTAGTTCTAAATATGATGTAAAATCTGATCATTTATTGTGTTTCAAACTAATTCATAAATGTATCAAAAAATCAAGATTTATCAAACAAATCGTTCTAGAGCTACAAAATTATTATATGATTGTCATGTTCATTTTTTGAGTGCATAATTGAACCTGTGCATGGATCTAACTTTCTCTAATTTGAGAATTTATAACATATTTGTATAGGTGTTTGTGATTTATATTTAAAGTGGGCTAGTGTCTATAAACACCATTTGAAAACTTCCTAAGTGAGGGTCATGTTCTCCTCAATCAAGTTGACTAGCATTTAGCATGCCTAGGGTGTTGACGTAATTGGTATACTCTATGATACTCTCATGTGAATGCTCTCAAATATAGATATATCATGACAATAATGAATTAGGGCATGTCCTTAAATACGCCATCTTAATGTGTAATGATTTAGTTAGCTCTAGTAGTAAAGGTGAAATATGAGCCCAATTGAAATTTTATTTTTAAAATTTTGGAGTTCAAATCCATGTGCACAAGTGACCCGGATCCATTCCCTACCTGTGGATCTAAACCAAGGTGATCAATTATGGAGATTGCAAATTAGGTTTGATCCTTGGAATATGTGGATATGGAATGAATCAAGGATAAAGTTATTTGCAAACTTCCACACAAAAATGCTTTAACTTGCATGTTTGTCAATGCATCAACAATAACCTAGTCAAAGCGGACCTAAAACATAAGGGAAAAGGACATGCGTATGCAATTTTTATCATTACAATTTTTAAGATAGTTATGTTAGTTTATAATTATAATGGAGAAAATCATACTTTATACTCGCCCCTTCTTTTGGACTCACTAAATGGATGGCTTATCCTTTATGCACTGACAAGTGTACAAGTGGCATAATTTATACTAAGAGTTGGCACATAATATGAACCTTGTACCTCCTTACACCTACACTCACTTCTATGAATTGATTCTAGTCCTTGGATTCATCCATTTCTTACCCATGGTTGAATCCATAATTTGTAGAAATGGCCTAGGTCAAATGCATAATTATAGAAGTGACCCCAAAACTTTTAAATTTTAAGTTTGAATTATGGGCCTACTCTTTTCTCTCCATCTAGTCATTGTGTTTTGATTCAAGATATGAAACATTTTATTTAACGCTTTGTAATTGTATTTGAGGACTAACCCTAATTTATTTCTAGAAAAAGGATAATTTATAATGCATTTAAGGAATAACTCTTGCATATGTAAACAAGCATCAAAGTATTATTCATGTGATATCTATTAAGTCTCTACAATGTTTTTAAAAGTTAAAACTAGCATTTGACCAATCAAAACATATTTCAAATAAATGTTGATACAAATTTAAAATATAATATTTTGCAACACACTTGTCAAACTATGGGACATAAACTTGTACCATGTCATGGGAAATCTATGTTAGAAGCTATAAGTACGTGTTTTAGTGGATCTAAATGCATGCAACCCATTAGAAGATAGTTGAAGGTTTCAAAGACAACAACATTACAAGCAAGTGGAATAAGAGGCTTCAAATATAACTTCAACAACTAAACATCACGAATGTGTTGGGAAATGCATTATTAGTGTTCACATGGGTTAGAATAATAATGAGTTGTTATTACAACTCACATAATTATTATTGGTATTATTTAAATGGTTTATTTGTTTATGAGTTGTTAGAACAATTTGACTATGTAAAGGGAGTTGTTAAAGGATGTATAACAACTCTCCCACAATATAGGATATAAGAAATCCTATATATATGTTTGTAATTCGTATTATGTGAAGTGAAGGTGGAATATAGAAACATATTATTATTTTGTAAAATCTCCTTTAATCTCTCCCCAAATCTCTAATATGGTATCAGAGTTGGAAGAAGCAAGCAAATAAGAAGAGTGGTAAATATATTTTTTTTTAATTTTAAACTAGGTTTTTTATACCAGTTATAATGTAGTCTAGTAAATGTAGAAACCCCTTGTTTCCCCTATTTCTGTCTCTGACTGTTTTTCTGATGTTTTCCGAAGTTTTGGTTTTTTGCTTGTTTTTGAGTTTTGAGCAATAAATGAAATGGTACGATTTTTGCATATAATTGAAATAAATTCAATAAAAATTAAATGACTTTGGAAATGATGGAAATAGAATTCCAGTATATTTATTTTGATCTTCTGTAGTGATTACAAAAATACCCAGTTGCATGCAAGCAAGAAAAACAATGAAATATTATAGAGAACCTGGCAAATCTGGCTGCAATAAATGACTGCTGTAGCTGGTACGGCTGAGTTAATATATGACTTCTTCCTTCTATCTGGTGCTCTGAATAAGGTCTCCAAGCCTAGGCGCCTCCAGAGATGATAAGAGATGACCTTCAAGATAGACGTTTTCTCCAGGACATAGGACGGCTCCCTCTTTGATGGTACGGCCAAAAAACTAAATGGTACGGCCTGGTACAGGTACGGCTCAGGCAGAAACAGCAATAAATAAATATACGCCTCTTTCACAACCCTCCAGATCTCC
>VDFB02174209.1:0-17527 GCA_007258455.2 Sequoia sempervirens
CAAGAAATTGGGATACCAAACAAGAAATGCATAAATCCAAGAATCCACAAAAACCTAAAGATCATCATGTCTCACTAAAAATACATGTCAAAAAAAAGAAAAATATGCTCCAAAATCAAAAGGAAAACATATCCAAGAAAATGCAAAAGAGAATTAAGAAAAAATCAAAAGGCTATAAAGAAAAATAAAAATTCAAAACAATGTGGGTTCCAAAGAAAGCAAAAAAATCCATGCATTCAAATGAAAAATTAAAATTGGTATCCCAACTTTCTAATCCAAAAGATTCCATTATTCCACCATCATCCAATCCTCCATATAAGTATATTCTCTCTCACAAGCCAATCATAAGTCTTCCATCATCCTCTAAATCTGTTTTGGGTCCTTACATGTCCAAGTTTATTATCCCAACCTCCCCATCTCAATCCTTCAACTTTCACCACCCCTCAAGGTGTGTGCCAATGTTGTTTTTTCCCACATTCCCTCATAAGGACCCCATTCCATACTTCCATCCAACTTCCATCCCTCATTCCATACCTTTAATCTAATCCTTTGCATGAATCCTTAAACCCCTTCTCCCTACCTTTATCCATTCCATTATCTTTACCAATTTTCCTACCAACATATTTGAGTGGGAACATGTTAGCCATGGTCTATAAGAAACATTTAGTCAATGTGGTACTATCTTCCACAAAGAGACACTTGATTCCTCAATTCATATCCATACAAATTCATTAGCTTCCATCTCCATGAGCTTCCATTTCCATGAGCTTCCATCTCCATTTGCTTTCATACCCATTTTTATCCACTAGCTTTCACATCCATCCATCTACCCTTGCTTGTACACTTGGGGGCAATAATTTTCCATTAGTACGATGCATTATCCTATTTTCACTTAGCCATCATATTCCTTCATTGATATTCCATGCTATCCACTTTATCCATCCACCTTCCTTTCATCTTGCATAAAGTATTGGGGAAAAATAACCAGAATGAGTATCTAATGCATGATTTAGACCATGTGTGTCTTCCATCCTCCATATCACTTGTCCTCCATCTCTTGTTTCCTTTCATATCCATTTATCTTCCATATCCATGTCATGTCCTTATCACTTTTCATACTTATCCCTTGTCATACCTCTTAGCATGGAGGCATGTTAGTACTTTGACATGTGATCTTTGGAGTCCTCCATAGGTCCTTTATTTACTCTTTGTATTTGACCAAAAATTTTGGGTTCCCTTGTCATTGGTGCCCTCCACCCGTAGCATTCCATATCTTGATCTCTTTATCTTCATCCTCCATCTAGGGTGTATCCTTACATGTCATATCATTAACCCATATCTTAGATCTTCATACCATATCATTAATCCATATCCATCCATTTCTCCTTTGGTTTTCAGTTGGACTAAGGAATAAGATTGTGTTTATCATTATCATTTACATTTTTATTTATCATTTTGTTATCATTATTATGAGAAAGACATTTAAACAAAGCATAAATTCTTTAACATTGTAAAATATTAGGCTTTAATGAAAATCACGAGCAAATGATTCTTGTTAAATCAAGTTAACATCTAACATATCTTGATCTAAATCTTTAGTAATTTATCACAATCAAAAAATTGATCATATCTCTTGGCACAAGGTATTGTGGTTGCTATCTTATTCAACACGTTGTATTTTTCCTCATTGATCCTTATCATGTGCATTAGCATTTGAATTTTTTATTATCATGATCTTGCATACTTATCATTATCATTTTGCATGCATGAGAGCTTGTGCTTTATCTTAAGTCATGTCTCTTGTCTTGATCATTATCCTTATCTTTTTATATCTTTTAATTTCTTTTCACATTTCAAGGAAGCTCAAGGATCTCTACACCTTGTTGTGTACAAAGGAGAGTGGGGAGTGGGGCATGATTCTTTCTTGTGTGTGTGTGTCTATTCAATCCACCTGATGATAATTACAAAAAGCATAACTAATAACAAAGAGGGATTCATTTCACTCTGTGATGAAACAAATGATCACTTCATAGCCTTTCCATTCCATTCATTTCCATAGCTAGCCTTCCATATCCTTTCCTCCCATATCAAATTCATTTCATAAGTCATTTATATGCTTTGCTTGCATCTAATCAATGTGTTGCCTTCCTTTCTTTTTTGCATCCACCTAGGTCATTCATATTTCTGAATCTTGCATATCATTTATTTCATGAGCTTGACCCAATATTGATTTTTTGGGCCAATCTCCCGAGGAGGAATCCATAGCTCCCTTTCCTCATTTGGTGCATCTTTCATTTTCTTTGATACAATGCCACTTGCTTGTGACATTATATCAAACAGGGGAAAAATGTGGACACATGAAATTGTCCATGCATTTTCATATAGATCCACACTTGCATATTTCTTCTATTTCCTATTAATTAAATAATTTTATTATTTAATTAAGTTAATTTTCCTCTAAATAATTAAATAATTTTTATTTAATTAGTTTCCCTTTCAATATCCATTTTCTTCTCATAACTAAATAAATTTATTATTTAATTATTCCCCTTTCATAGGTCCTATTTTCTTCTAATAATTAAATAATTTTATTATTTTATTATTTCCACCTTTCCTCACCCATAATTAAATAATTTTCACAATTATTTAATTACCTAACACTCCTCTCTCCTAAAATTAAATAAATATTTAATTTATTTAATTTTCCCACCTTTCTTCCTAAATAAATAAAATAAATATTTTATTCATTTCCTCAATGTCAGCTACTAAAATTAAATACGATTATTTAATTTTAGCTCCTTGATCCATGTCTTTTCTCTCTCATTAATCCTCCACTCTTGATTAAATTAATTTCTAATTTAATCTACACCCTTGATTTCTTTCAAGCAAAGCATATAAATAAATCCCTCATCTAATCCATTTAGAGAACACATCTCATTATCTCATCTACATGTTTCTATTTTCATTCTAGCACTCTTATCTATCACATCTCTACCATTTTCTATCTAGACCTCAAGCATACATTCATTTATCATATCAAGATTCACACCATGTCATATCAAGATCAAGATCAAGGCAATATCAAGGTTATGCAATCAAAGTCTCAGGGAAACAACCATATCAAGAGTCGATGTTCAAGGTGACTTTGTTTCATTTCATGCATGCATTATCTTTGTAATGATCTCCATGGATTGAACTTTAATTAATGACACCAATTACACATCATCAAGAGTTTGAAAATGACATGTGTACAATTAAATATACACATATATATCTGAGGAATTCTTAATAACAAGATAATTGAGTACAAGTACCAACATTATGGCATACAAAAAGGAATGTATTCCTTACATAAGACCTCAAGGTCAAGTACAAGAATATACAATATACTAAAACTTGGACCTTCCTGACAGGATTCTTTCAATTTCCAAAATTATTTGTCGATTCCAATGGGTGCGAACACTGTTGGAGCACATTTCCACCCTACCACAAAGTTATACACTTCTCTAGAATTCGTCCTGCAAGAAGAATACATGACCCATCACGAGGAATACTAGCAAAGAAAAACTAATAAGAGTAATGGAATTTTGAGTGACAAGCTTCAACTAATATGTCATGAATGCCACACATATCAATGGTACATATTGAAGTTCATTTATCAGTCACATATGTTTACAAGAAAAACATCTTCAAATTTCATTAAGCACTATCCTTACATATGAAATAAATGTTTAATGCCAACATTGTCAGGAAATGCTCACAAGCACTTACAAAAATATTAATTTCAATCTTCATTATTTATGGATATATAGGGAATTCAACAATAATTGAATGTGCAATAAATAAATAAAGGTGGTGTATCACATGTATGTATTTATGGGTGCATATTTTCATATATAAATATGTGTACACGTTCTTATAAAATTAATCACTCATATAATCTACTTTGGTGTTGTAGAATTAAGAACGTAACCATGCATACATATCTATTACAATCACTTCATGGAATTAAGATTCATTGCCCTTAGCCTTCACACATGTTTTAAAATCCTTCTATTGATTTATTCCTGACATTCTTCAATAACGCTAATGGCAAGCATCAGTAAGATAATACTCTGAGGACATGACATTCTAGTCATTCATCACAAGTAAAAATGCAATAGATACTTAGTACAAAACACTCCCTATTCTATGAGGAAGTGCTAGTGTTACAACCTTCATTGCTTAAATACTTGTCAAGGATACAGGTGTGCAATTGATAATTAATTTAATATTGCTTCTTGCTCTTCTTTTACACAAGAACTAATTTTTAACCATCAAGGGTCAATGTTGTTGATATCCAATTAATAATTCTAGGAATATAAATTAAAGTAAGAATGCACCACGGTAATGTTTAACTCATAACAAGAATCTCAATTCACCCTTTCTTAGTGCTTTCTTTTAATATCAACCACTAGGTTATTTCATTCAATAATAGGATACACTTAATGAAAGGTCATTCACCTAGAATAAATCATTTAATGATCAAGAATATACGTGGGTTCCTACCACCATAATATAATCCTTATGGTTTTGTTCCACTCTATTTCTCTCTTATGATTAAAGATTCTAGTTCTCACTCAAATAAATATATATATATTGGGCTATGAAGTTAACCGTTTCAATAGGAAAACTTATTGGTTTTGAAAAATAATTCAAAAGGTATTTAATTATTACAACCCAACATTAACATTATAACTAATAAATTTGTATCTATACATAACTAATAGATACCGAAAACAACTATTCAATACTTAAGAATGTTTCATGGATATCAAATCTGTTTACTATAATTCATCCTCTACTAATGATTATTATAAGCGAAGTTGATAATTATAGATATTTATCAATATCAATTATTACATGGGTAAGTGCACCAATCTGTGACACAATTTTGGTGCCAAATTGGAAAAATTCGCAAAAAAAGGTCAAAATTGGCCATTTGGCATGCACCAAATGTAAAAAGTTAATTAAAACCAAAACACATGTTTCAAACCCTCATTTCACTTCAACCTGTGGCTTGGCTTGGAGGATTTGAGGTCTGCAACTCGCGCTCGCGAAATATCATCCATTATTTGCATCCTTAGCTTGTGATTTTTCACGAGGATGCCGCCAACACATTAGAGAGGTGAAAGATTGCGAAAAGGTATGTATTTTTATTCTATTTATTTCAAATTTTATTTAGAATGCAAATTGAAATAGGTTTTTATAATAAAACTTTGTTCTAATTCTTAGGGAATGAATCTCCACCTCGAAACATTGAGAATTCACAATCACCCCCTCATGAAGAGCCTCCTATACAAGAACAACCTGAAACCCCTCCATCAATTCATAGGAATCCTCAAGGAACACAGAAGTGTTCTGAATCAGGTGAAACAATGAAGGAGCATTGAACAATTGGTGGAGATGGCTTGAGGCATCTTGGAAACACATATAGGAGAGGGATTGTTGAATCATTGAAGTCAATTGTAACTTATGTACGAGAAATGAACCAAAAAAAAAAAAATTGTCAAATAAGAGGCATGAGATGAGACAATTTAATGCTAGTGGTTCATCATATGCAGATGTCAAAAACAAAAACAAAAAATAGCAAAGCCAACTTGTGTGCCCTATTCGTAAAGAAATAATGCACATATAGCTGCATTACAGAGGTTCCACATCCATTGAATTGCCACCATGAGTTAATTAAAATAAATTTTGGGCGTGGTGGTCTTTGACCAACCTCCATGCAGTAACTATGAGGTACCGCAATACTTTTTGAGGAAACTCTATTGTGAGTTTGTCCTCAATAAAATGCCAAACTATTTTGACATCTTAGACTTTCAGGGTAGAGGTGGGGGCTCCACACATGATAGACTTGTTGCACGACATAATCCACAGTTAGCACTGAGACCCTTGGCCAAACCCATGGTAGAGCATGTCGTTGTTCCTTCCATTGTTAAGGACAGTGTAAAGGTGGACAGCTAGAGTTGATTGTTTCACTCACCCGGACCATTTCACGATTAATGCGAGGCCTCTGAAGTAGAGCTGATGTGGAGGAGGCGTGTAGGACCGAAACCACCCCACCGTGCATTGTTTTGCGGTGCGATTATCGAGTTCTCAAGTGGCTTCTACGACCTACATCAGCACTAAATGCGATGGCTTTCTGTCGTTTGTTGGTCAGTACGATGACGTGACACCTAAGGTAAAATTGCTTAAGTTCCATTTAATGTTGTTTATTAAATTATATTTTGAAATTTAAGAATAACTAAATTAGTAGGTACGATATGATGAGAGAATTCGAGGTCCGTGTTCATGAGGCGTGCTCCATTCCTACGGACCATATTCATTCTTGTGATGAGTCCATAGGTATCTGGCCCAAGTGTGGGTATTATTATTGCATTTGAGCGGTTGGTGTTATAGTTGAATGTTTGTCTCATAGCATGCTTTGGATTTAAAGCAGTTTCTGGTGGACCTTCAGCATCACACGCCATTGATTCATTTCCTCAAACAACTTTCCTTTCGAGTAGCCTTTTGTTATTCATTAATGGTGTTGTAAAAATGTTAGCGGATTTTCATAATTTCTGGTATACAAATCTAAAAATTGATGAGAAACACAAACATTGCATTTGTATTCCTTGATTATGTCACATTATCTTCTCCTAATTCACATTTTGTTCCTTTATTCCTTCATAATCCCATCCCATTAACATTTAATAGTTCACCCTATTTTCCATGATCCCCTCCTAGCCCATCCTACTAATATCTTCTAGTCCATGCTATGTGTCATTATGCCCTTCTACTCCCATCTTATTGTACCCATTATTATTTCACCTTAGATGTTCCATGATCCCATATGTTCCACCGTATGTTCCTTTATCCATTCTATGTTATACCATCTTTATCCACGTTTCATCATAGATAACTCTTCTTTATTATTACTACACATAGGTCAAGTTCGCACTTATGTACTATAGTCAAACCCTAGAAACCTCATAATTCACCCTATGTTCCATTATTCCCTACTAATTGCATCCCATTAACCTCTAATTATCCACCCTATATTTTGTTATCCCATCCTAGCCCATCCCATCAATCTATACTAGTCAATCCTATGTTCCATTAACCCCTTCTATTCCCATCCCATTACCCTCTCTTATTTCACCTTATGTTCCATTATCCCCTCTTGGTCTTGTCCCATTATCTTTCCCTAATTCACACTATGTTCCTTTATTCCCTCCTAATCCCATCCCATTAACCTCTAATAGTTCACGCTATATTTTGTTATCCCATCCTAGCCCATCCCATTAATCTATTCTATTCCATCCCATATTCCATTATCACATTCAACTCCCATCCCATTATACCCTCTATTATTTCACCATATGTTCCATTATCCCTTGTTGGTCTTGTCTCTTTATCCTGTCTATGCTATAGCACCTCCATCCAAATTTTATCCTATACACCGTTAGAAGAAATAAATTTGCTTCCACTCAATATTGACCAAAATTTTCTTCTCCATTATTGTTGCACACCTCAACAACCAACTTCATGTGCTATAGTAAAACCCTAGACACGTCGTAATTCATCGTATGTTCCATTATCCCTTTGAAAGCTACTAGTAATATAGTAATCCTCACTTCATTCATGTGAACTTCATTGTGGCATTATTACTATGTTGACAACATGCCCTCATTAACATTAGTTCATCAGCATATGCAATATGAATATCAATGAGCACTAAACTTTGGCATTTGCAAGAGTTTGAACTATCCTAGTAGACTTCGTACTTTCACCATTATATGATCTATAAGCACTATATTGTAGTCTCAACTGAGGCCAACCATTTACTCTTTCATTTATGATAGTTATAAAGGGACTACTTGAACTTCTTTATATTGATGTTAGATATGTTGTTTCATTTGTAGTTGATGACATTAGACAACCCTGGTGCTGTTGGTGGCACGATGGACCATGGAGTTGCTGCAATAATAGCCAGTTTCGATCCATTGAGAGAGGTATGTAATAGATTAGTCGATTTGACATTATATTTACTCTTTTATGGTTATTATAGAAAATTTTCACGATATTTTATGTAGTTTAATTTCTATCTTGATGGTTTCTATAGGTGGTTGTCACTCCAGATTGTGGACGTGGTAATGCTATAAATGTGCATGATGACTATATGTATGTGGTAAGTGATTATATTTTGTTATGTCATTCCACAATTCAATTTCTATGTATTAACATCTTTACTTTTTATTGTATTAGTTGAAGGTCCAGAGTGAAGAGAGGAGGACTAGAGAGCGTGTTCGAAAGACAAGAGAACCAATAGTCACTCCATCCAGCCAAATTTCGAAGGTAGCATGGGATCTATTTCCTTCCCCTAGAGGGAAATGACTATGTATTAGGGTCGTTTGTTGTATGCCTATGTGGCATTTTGGAAAATATGTTTTGTACTATCGATATATGACATTTATGTCCATATGGCTCCTTTATTACTAAGCACGTATGGCTTTTGGATATATTGTATATACTTGTACCAATATATATTATTGTATAGCCAACTATGGATATTTGCTTAAAAAATATTATTTTGCTACTACCATTCTTGAATGATGTTATCATGCATATTGTGTAAATTGCATGCTTGAATGTTGTAGGAATGGATTTTGTTTACATCTAATGCTTAATTAATTACTTTCGATTGCTCAATAAGCTCCATCTAAATTGTATTGTGTAAATAAGCTCCATTCCTATTGGTTTGTATCTTTTGGAATGCTTCAATTACTTGTTCCTCACTTATTCACATGTATACTTCATGTATATTGTGTGTATTCATGTGTATGCTTCATGCTTCCAATGCATAGGAAAATCTTTTGGGGAAAAATGGGAAAAAATCATATTTAAAAGCAGTAAAAAATTACTTACTTGAGGAACAAAAGAGATAAAAACTATTTTTTAAAATTGAAGAGGTATTTCCATAGCATATAGAGATATAGAGCAAAATGGAAATAAATATTTTAACTAATGAATTGTAAAATAAATTTTTGTAGTTTATATTCAAATCGTTGATTACATTGCATTGCACATCTTTCAAAGTCAAAGCATTACTTCACATTGCATGTTAATAACTAGATGTTGATGAATGACAAAATTTCAATTACAATATAGTTTTTCTACAAAGTCAACCCTAATGAGTTATGCAGTACTTCACATTGCATAACTAATAATAGGAAGCGGCTGACTGCAATTGCATTTTCTTATCATGGCATTCTATGGGGACCTGTTTCTTTGAGATTTTTTCAAATAGTTAGCTACCTTGTCTATGTTACCACATTTTTTTCATACATGTCTACCAAAGCATTTTGTCAAATAGTTCATTGCCTTGTTGCTATGGCTAAAAGACTAAAACAAGTACTTTCAAACAAGCTATGGATGGTTGGACAAAATATATCAAAAGAATAATAGTAAGCAATAGCATAGACAAGGCAATGAATTGTTTGAAAAAATGCATCAATTAAATGTGGTGATGAAATGCCATGACAATCCATAGACAAGGCAATGAACTATTTGAAAAGATGCCTCAAAGAAATTTGGTCTCAAGGTGATGGAATGCCATGAAATCAAATTGATTTTGATTGTCATGGCATTCCATACCATGAGACCTCATTTTTTTGAGGCATTTTTTCAAAGAGTTCACTGCCTTTTCTATGCTACCACATTTTTTGGTGCAGGAGCACCATTGAATAGAAGTTGTCAATTCAAGGTTTTGAGGAGTAGGCTTTAGGTTTTGAGGTATTTTGTCTAAAATAAGGTCAATGAGACCATTTTCTATTGTAATGCGTCATTTTAGTTGATAGCTAGGTGTTTAGAAGGTCAAGTTTGCAAAAAGTGCAAAATATTGAAAAAAGATGTAAAGTTGCTAAAAAGTTGCAAAATTGCATTTTTAGGGAAGGAAAACAATCATAGCATTTCAAAAGGTAGTTGTAGGCATTAGGATAGTTATTTTGGAGGGAAAAATCATAACTAAGGTGGAAACCATCAATGTAAGTTGGATTTTTGAAGATTTGGAAGATTGGAACATTAATAATACTCTGTTTTTCTCCACTTTTTTCTATATTTTCTGAGTTTGTAGTGACTATACAGCTCGTACAACTGCATAGTGTTCTAAATATGTTTTGAATTCATTTTAATGTGTGAGTTGGCCACTTATTACATTTTATTTTAGCATCTAATAGTTGATTCGGTGTAAGTTTGAGAAAATTCTTTGTGACTAGTTTATAACCCTGTTTTAAGGGTTTGTAGCCTTTAAATTGTAAACTTGACCCATTCCACTTTTTGTGGCTCTTGTAACTTATGGAATGGGATTGAAACATCAATAAACAAGTGAGGGAATGTTGAGAGAGTGCAGGGGAGGCCTGGAAATGTGTTGGGCATGAAGCCCTAGAGTGGGAAATTGTGTTTTCCAAGTGGAAAAGAGAGGTTTTGATATGGTAATGAGTGAAATAGGTTGGGGAAGAGTTGTTTCTTATTGAATTGAGTATGTGAATAGGTTTTTAGAATAGTTTGAGGTGGTGGAAACTTTGATTGAGGTCTAGAAATGTGATTTCCATCAAAACCCTTGATTTTTGGCTATACAAGAGGGTTTTGAGTTTAGGTATATTGGAGGGTGGATGTTTGAGAACAAATTGTAGAATCTTTGGTTTGGTAACCTGTAGAGAGCTACCCAATTGAATTTTTGAGTGAAAGGGAAAGTTTAAGGTAGAGTCCCTTTCTAAAAGTGACCTAATCTGAGGCCTAGTTGGTGTGAAAAGCCCAATTTGAGAGAGTTGTATCAAAGTAACCTATTGAGTGGTTGTGGCATGTTTTTGAGTACCTTGATGGGTGTTTGAAACCCTAATGGTCTTGATTTGAAAGGACAACACCAAGGAGATATACTCGATTGGCCAATTAGGACAAATTTTCAAAGCAACTGTACTCCAAACTATCTTCCCATCCCAAATAACTATAGAATGTCATTTACCATACCACAAAACCTCCAAATCCATAATCTTTAACCTAAGAACCTCTCCTTTAAGCCCACTTTTACAAAACCCTCATTTTTAGCAAGTTTAGGGTGGGTTTATTGAAAATCCTATTCCCACAACTCATAACACCTTGCCAAAGCATTAAAAATGATTAAAAGAACCTAGAAATTCTTAAAAGTCCCTCACAATCTGCTACCCCAAAGGATTTCAACCATTTTCACTCTTAAACCACTCAATTTCACCAAAACTCATCAAATTGCCAACTAGGGCATCACACCAAACCACTCAACTCGCCTCCCCTACTCCAGAAACCATGCACATATGTTCCCTACCCATAATTATTCCATTCCACCAAGTTACAGTAGGATACAATGGGTGGAATGGCTAAAAAGTCATTTTTGCACACTCAACTACTTGCATTTGACCATTTTTTCCCCAAGTGACAATTCGCTGCCATGGGAAAAGGCCTCCAAAATAGAAAGAATTGAGAGAGATAATTGTAGAGGGGCCCGATTCGATCCCATAGGCTCAGACAAGAAGTTTCTAAGCATCATAGTGTCTGAATACGAGCATATTGAAGTTTGCAACCATTTTGCACTTTGAACTCTTAAGGGATTCTACAGGTTGAATGTAGCTCAGAGTGATTTCATGTGTTTTGGTGTGAAAGAGGACCGTGCCTAGTGTAAACGTACCCACCCAGACACGTCAAAACAGTCTGTTTGGTTAGACGAGTTGTAGAACGAAAGTTGCACCACTTTGCAACTTTCAACTACTTGCATTTGACCACTTTTTCCCCAAGCGATAATTCGCCACCATAGGAAAAGGCCTTTGAGATAGAAAAAACCGAGAGAGGTTATTGTAGAGGGGCCCAATGCAATCCCATAGGATAAGAAAAGAAGTTTCTAAGCATCACGGTGTCCGAATATGAGCATGCTAAAGTTTGCAGCCATTTTTCACTTTGGACTCTTAAGGGATTTTGTTGGTTGAATGTAGCTCGAAGCAATTTCGCATGTTACGGTACGAAAGAGGACCATGCCTTGTGTAAACACACCCACTCGGATGCATCAAAATAGTTCGTTGGTCACATGAGTTGTAGAACGAAAGTTGCACCACTTTGCAACTTTCAACTACTTGCATTTGACAACTTTTTTCCCAAGCGAGAATTCGCCACCACGGGAAAAGGCCTTCAAGATAGAAAAAAAAAAGAGAGGTTATTGTAGAGGGGCCCAACAAGATCCCATAAGATTAGACGAGAATTTTCTAAGTGTCATGGTTTCTGAATACGAGCATGTTGAAGTTTGCAGCCATTTTGCACTTTGGACTCTTAAGGGATTCTGTCGATTGAATGTAGCTCAAAATGATTCCACATGTTTTGTGTGAAAGAGGACCATGCCTAAAATAAATGTACCCACCTGGATGCTTTAGAATAGTCTATTTGGTCACACAAGTTGCGGAACAAAAGCTACACCACTTTGCAACTTTCAACTACTTGCATTTGACAACTTTTTCTGCAAGCGAGAATTCACCACCATGGGAAAAGGTCTCCAAGATAGTGAAAATTAAGAGAGGTTATTGTAGAGGGGTGCAACATGATCCAATAGGCTTAAACCATAATTTTCTAAGCATCACAGTGTCTGAATACGAGTATGCTGAAGTTTGCAGCCATTTTGCACTTTGGACTCTTAAGGGATTCTGTCGATTGAATGTAGCTTAGAGCGATTCCACGTGTTCGGTGAAAAAGAGGACCATGCATAAATATGAATAAACAAATTCTACCTACTTTCCCCATGAACTACAACAAGATGACTCTTGAACTTCCACCATTTGACAATAAGTTGCAATTTTGACAACTTTTACACAATTTTGCAATTTTTGCAACTTACACCTTCCAACCACCTAAAGACCTATAAAATGACTCCTTACATCATAAAATGGTCTAAATGACCTTATTGTTTGAAAAAAAAGACTCAAATACCCCTAAACAACCAAAAGACCTCAATTGTCAACATTTGCATAAAATGCTCTTGGTGCCCTTGCACCAGTTAGTGCTTAGGGTGTCTTAATGTTTTTGGTCATGAATAAGGTCCTTTGTGATTCAATGAAAGGGAGTTCCACAACTATCCAAACTCAAATTTTCTTGAATAAATCAAACTTCCAACCTTCAAATGCTAACAAGGGTGACTCTTCTCAACTTCATTGTTCAGTCTTGTAGGTGTGCAACCTAGGTTTTCCTCTCACAAATTTCAAGAGACCACTCAAAGCCACAAAAAAAAAACCATTTCAAGAACCCATTAGGGAAATTTTAAACATATCATAGAATCACATATACTTACTTTGGAACCATACCACCAAACTGACTTTGAACGCTCGAAAAGGGGCTCCAATTAGCCCACTTTAACAAAGGAAATCTCCTTCAATCTTGATGCCCACTCAAAATACCAATGGAAAGTCCTCAAACTACCTCCAAAACCACAAATTATTCAACCACTGAGTCAAAACTCACTTTCTAAGACCCTCTTTCATGAAACCCTCATTTTTCACCAAATAAGCATCTGTTTATTGAAAAACCCATCTCTAGACCTCATTCAACCTCAAAGTCTTTTCAAACACTCTTATTTCACCCTAAAAAAACTTAATTCACCTTCAAATTATGCTTTCGTCAAATTTCTCACAAATTTCTTTCTTAAAACTTCTCAATTTCACCCATTTTCATTCTTTGTTCAACTAGGGCTTCAAGCCCAAACATCCAAATGACCTACCCTACCTTTGCAGATCTTCCATAACATCCAAATCCACCTGATAACACTAAAACAACCAGGTTCTAACCTTCTTCCAAACTATTGCTTCAATCTGCTACTTCAAGCTATGCCTCCTAGGCGTAAATTCATGCTTTTCCATAGGGGCAGCGTGAAAATTTCTACCAAATGTCTTTTCCACCCATTGTATTCTATTCTAACTCGGTGGAATGTCATAATTAGGTGTAGGGGGAATGTGTGCATGATTTTAGGAGTAGGGGTGGCCATTTGGGGGTTTGGGCATGATGCCTAGTTGTCAAGAATGTGTGTTTTGAGTGAAATTTGGAGGTTAAGAGTAGGTAGTGATGAAAAACACTTGGGGCAGCACTTTGTAAGAGTTAAATAAGCAAGGGTAGACATATTTTAAGGTGTTGGAGGCATTGAAATAGTGAGGAAAGGTCTGGAGGTGAGGTAATTTAACCAATAAACCCCCCTTGAAACTAAGCAATATATGATATAATTTAACCATTATTCATTATTTTTGATTGTCAACTATATAATATAACCATTATTTTTTATGCTATTGTACATTGATATTTAACCATTTCTCAAGATTAAATTTTTGAACAGTTTAAACATGCACATGATAAACAAATTATTTTGATTCTCAACTTCTATATCAAATTATCCAATAGTCAAGTGTATGTCCATATATAAAAATGGCATCAACGCCAACTCAAAAAAAGTCTTACAAAGTGTGGCATATGCCATCTTGATATCTATTCATAATATACATGCCAAAATGTCTATCTCATCCTAAACTACTGGTGGATCATCAAATGGAGCCTCTTTGAAGCACTTGTTGGCTCTGAAGGTAGCTGCACAAGAAAAAGTCAAACCACAATTGAGATTAGTTATACTATATAATTTAAGGTGAATAATTAACATCAAAATCAATATACATTGAATTATACTAATTGAACTCTAAAATTGAAATCTTGATTACCTCATATATACGTCTCTTCAAACTATCATGAGTCATAGAATATTCCCCTCTCAAAGAACCAATCATACGAAATTTTGCAATGTCAATCTATATATGTGAACAAAAACATCAAATTGATACAAGTTAGCATACAATTGTTAGTAATAGGAACATATTTACCAAACTCAAAATAAAATAAACACATACCTCTTTAGGCATCTCTTTTTCTTTATCTCCTTCGGGTGTTTTGACACCTCCTCCTTGAGGTGTTTCAACACCTACTCCTTCAAGTGTTCCAACACCTACTCCTACAAGAGGAAAATAAGATAAACATATAAGTTAATATATAATTTCATTAATGACAATTCAAATGACAAGCAAGTATATAATGCATGAATTCAGGCCTAAAAGGCATGGGTTGAATTAGTAGATTGAAGAATTTATTTTGAAGAAGGCTAGAAACAATTGGTTTTAGTGATATTTGGTGGGGTTTGATGTGTTTTAAGGTTTGCAAGGACTGGGGAGGTCATGTGTATGTTTGGGCATGAAGCTAGTTGAGAGAAGTGCATTTTATAATGGAAAATTAAGGTTTTAGAGACTAAAAGTGGGTGAAGTTTGGGGGAAACATAATATTAAGGATTATTAAGCATGTGTAGGCTTAAACAAGGGTGTTTGAAGTGGTGATAAGGTCACAGGAGGCCTGTAGATGGGTTTTTCAATGTATTCTCCAAAATCCCACTGTACCGTAGGGGCAACTAGGCCAATTATTCCTCTTTTCCAAAGAGACGCCTTCCCAAACACCTAAAATCAAGTCAAACACCATGGAAATTCATTAAATAGGTTACCAACCTTAAGATTTCACAATTTTCAGAGCTCCAACCACTCACCAAGCTACCAATCCACTAAACCCTCACTCTCAAGCCACCAAACCTAGGTTTTCCAAGGAGCCTTATTGAAAATCACTCTTCCCACAATTAACTCTCATATCCAACACCCCAAACATACCATATGATGTTTTTACATGCTCAAAAGACTCACAAATGACTGACCCAAAGGATTTCATCCATTCACACTCTAAAACCACTCAAATTCACTCAAAATCACACATTTTCACACCCAAGGCTACATGTGATGACTCCAAAATGATCTCCCCTACTCCAAGAATCATCTTCTAACCTATTCCCAACCTAATGGACTCATTCCACTGAGCTACAATATATACATTATGTGGGAATGAGCCATTAAATCACTTGATGACCTCAAAAGTTGAAATTTAGACTTCCAGACCTGCCTATAGTAAAATCCACCCTAAGAGCTCAAAAAAATATGGATTTCAATGCCACAAAAACCAAAACATGGCTAACACATCCCTCTACCCAAATAAAAACACTTTTATTCAATTCCCTTCAGTACGGGCTCATGTAATTGACTGTTGCAACACTAAAAAAGAGAAAAACAAACTTAGATTTACAAAGAAAACCAACACCACAAGTGACCTTTGGCCTTCCTTGACCGTTCAACTTCCCGACTATGCATTTCTTGCACATCAAAATTTGAAAAATGACACTTTGCACTAATTTAGCAAATTTGCAACTAAAACTTTCTAACTCACTAAAAACCACTAAAATAGACTTATTACATCAAGAAATGGTCTATATGGCCTTATCCAAGCCAAAACAAGACTTCATCACCCTAATTACAACCACTGAAGCTTGGTGCCCCTGCACCAAATAGAGAGAAGCATATAACCATCATTTTGCATATCTACATTAATGCAATTTTGCAAACCCTTATACAATCAAACTTAAACACTTGAAATAAAGCAATGATCAATAACATGAATTTACAAATTCAATGTGCATACTTACCAATCAATTCAAGGAACCATCTGGGTCTGCTCTACTCTTTATTGATAATCGGTATTGCCTCGTAATTGAGACTCACACACACTTTCCACAGTTCTTGTTTGCAATTCTACCCTTATCTTTGATCAAATGAATGTTGGTGGTGAGGACAAGGTTTGAGTAGTGAATAATATTTTGATGCATGTCGAAGTCCACAAACAACCAACTTGCAACATTCTTAACTAGGTACCTTCTAAGCCATGTTCCAGTAACAACCACTGAACTTGTAGGATATTCTATGTTTCTCCATCTATAACTGGGGCCTCCAATTTTTTTTTTGGCCTCGATACAATGACATAGGTAATAATTTGTACCCTATTCATTGTCTTCATCTACAATCACCACATATATGTGCCCTACATTGATATGTTCATCTTGTTAGATGTATTTAATGAACATCAAAATAAAACCTATAATTAAAATATATTACCTGGTTCTACAAGGTCCGATACATGATCAAAGTCAATAGATGATTGCATCTTTGTGATTTGTAGATCCGTCGAGAACTGATAAGTGTCAAGTGGGGTTAGAATTCTTACAAACCATTCATCAACCCATTTACCTGCCTTGACTCACGTGTTCCATGCTTGAAGTATACACACAGAACAAAAGTATGCCATCTTTTGCATATGGATAGTCCATATACCTACATTGGAGCTTCTAAAAGAGTGTAGCTTTCCAATCATGTTAGTGTACAACAATCCTCATATTTTTCAATGTTAGTATCATCTACTAAATGAAAAAATCTACCAACTAAAGAATTACTTTGACTACTTGGACCCATTGCATGATTGCGACCCATTGCATGGTTGCACCTCTAGACAATTGATCTTGCATATGTCAACTTTACACTAT